>CM050170.1:114710702-114795083 GCA_027410445.1 Discoglossus pictus | reverse complement strand
GATGAGAGAGAGAGAAAAAGAGAGCAGAGAGAGAGACAGAGAGAGAGACAGAGAGAGAGAGAAAGAGAGAGAAAGAGAGAAAGAAAGAAAGAACGAAAAAAGATATCTGGAGGATATATATATATATATATATATATATATATATATATATATATATATATATATATATATATATATATATATATCAGAATCCCTATGGAAGATGATAACAGTTATCACTGTCTGACTGGATTAATATATATGCCAGAGAGTATAGCTGCCCTGGTCCTGTACAACTACTGAAATGGATGTAAAGATGTTATGATGCCTTGCATATGAAACAGTCAAAGACTGTATAAGCAATTTATAGAAAACTTGGAAGACTCACAGACTATAGACTAATGTTATCAGTTCCTAACAGGTCTGACAGATGTATATTTAAACTTGAAGTTTCCACAGCAATAAAAGCAGTTCCTGACTTTTATAATGCTGTGCCTGCGTTCATATTTTTAAGTACTGCATATAGATTAAGGGCATTTTAGAGACATCAGCTGTCTTGGTGAAGGGATCAAAAGAACCTGGTGATTTTCTGTGTAGGTTTGGCCATAACAGCCTTATCAAGTCTGACTGAAGAAAGCAGATCGCCAAAAGGGGCAACTGGGGTGCTCAGTTTGAGAATGAACAATACCTAAGTAGGTTTGCTCTATAGCAGCCTCTTTTAGCCACTGGTGCCCTTTACAGGTAGTAATATCCTGTATTATATCAGTCTGGTCTCACTCAGTAGAGTGATCCAGCCCAGAAAAAACAGGCAATTCTACCTTAAAAAAGAAGACACAGCAAACCCCAGACGTACGTTTAGGCCTCTGTGGGCCTCGTCAGTGAGGTGCAGCTGTACTCCCTAAGGAACAGTGAGCAAGGAGTCCACGTCTGGATCTCTTATCACCCTTAGGGTGAGAAAAAACCCTAAAGGTAATTTGCATATACAATATAATCAAGGGATTCCAAATGTGGACTCCTTGCTCACTGTGTATTAGGGAATTCAGTTACACTCCACTGATGAGGCCCAAAGAGGCCAAAACGTACATCTGGGCTTTGCTTTTTCTCCTGTTCAGGGTAGAATTTCCTTGTATTTCGGGGCTGGATCACGGTTGTGTGACACAAGACTGATATACTACAGGATATGTCTCCCTGTTAAGTGCACAAATGGGTCAAAGAGGCTGCTCTCTGAGAAGGTAACCAGACCTATAGAACAAGTACAACTACAATCCTTAAACCCTGACATAATATTTACTGCGACTAAGGAGGTTCGTACACTGTAGATACACTGATAGCAAAAGAGTATTAAAAAATATTACCTGAAATTCCCTTTACTATCATCTTCTTTGATCTCCAGAGAAACAGTGAAAGTAAACACATCGCTGTCTGGTGTGGGAAGAGCACAGTCCTTAACATCGGAGGCTTGTTTGGAGGAGCGTTTGAAGGCAGTGAAGAAACTGTACAATATTCTACTGACCTAAGAAGGGAAGACATGATTTACATTAAAAAGATCAAAGATGCTTTTGAGTAAGACAGAACAGTTAAGAGGACACAAAAGTATTTTCTTTTGAAAAACAAGTACTTAATGGACCCCTGTACTATATCAATAATGGCAGTTAAAATGAAAGTAGATGCACACTTGATTTACAATACTAATAAGGGGAATGGAGGGGCTAAGTTATAAAGAAAGACTACCCAAATGACACTTATTTTCTCTAGAAAAAGGCATCTAAGAGGGGATATTATTACCTTATATAAATACATCCAGGGTCTGTGTTTGGAAGTTGCTTCTCAGCCATCCCCTGTGCTTTGGCTTTCAGCAAGCCCTTCATTTGCAGATGTTAGGCCCAATCCACTAACCAGTGCCCTTCTTTGGATCTCCCTAGCCCTCAAACAGATTAACAAGGGGTCTTGTAGCACCAGCCAACCCTCAGCTACCGATCCAAAGAGGGATTCTCCAAACATTTCTGCTTCCATTGCAGCCCTTTCCTAATGTCCATAAGGGCATTTGCATTGCTGGAGAGCCATGACTACTGCATCGCATTCATACCAGGTACTGCTTTAGCTCTCAACTAGCTCTATATTGTAATTTTTGGCTACTAAACAGTGTCCTTGCTCATGCCCATGACTTCTTTTTCACTGTACAGCTTTTCATAAGCCCTCAATGCATATTCCAGCCCAAATTTACTAAAACATGCTGGTTTTCATATGTTTTTTTACACATATTTGGCCCATAGCTACTTCAGCAACAAGCCTTCCTTTACAGATTGTCGCCCATAGCCACTTAACAGCATGTTTGCCCATGACCAAGATCAAGCCTTTAACCTCAAAATGTAGCTTTCCATAAGTCAGCTACCACATGAGGAGGACCCAACCACAATGATAGTTTGTTACATACTTCACAAAATGTTTCCAAAAATACAGTAATACTGTATAATTAAAGGGCAATGCTGCATCTGAAAAAGGGTATTTCATAAAGTTTCAGTGTGTTTATTTTTTGTTAAATGAATCCTAGAGCAAAAAAAACTGCTTTGAATGTATAGTTTTGGGCTTTGTCACTGTCCGTAGGAACATGACTATATGAGTCATACATGTCAGCCAATGAGATCTACAGTTTACCATACACACTTTTTACTCAGAGGCATTTCCTGTTGACTTCAAGGAAGTTTAGACAAGTTTTACTAAATATATTTCATAAAAAAAAAAAAACTTGGAATATTTTAAGCTGTCATATACATCACCTTTATTTCATTTTTGCAATAGAAGTGTGAGAAGACATCTTGCAATTTGGATACAAAATATTTCTGAGCAGACTTTGTAGTGCACTCACCGCCTCTTTGATCTCACAGCTGAAGACGTGGATTTTAAATTCCTCCACGCCCACGTCCCTCTCTGTAAATGCAAAGCAGTCACTTTCTGAAGTGCCATCCTTCCCTTTCACACAGAACAGCACTTTGTATATTGGAAATGAAGCGATTTCAGCACGTTTGATTGTGTCAACAATTCTGTAGGTAAAAATGGAGTGGAATTGAATCTGGAAATTTGTTTCAGTCACTACCAATAAGTTCAATGTTATTTATAAATATCTTAGATTTTCCACATACATATGAAATAAAAGACAACTTATTAAGGGGGCTCTTATTTTTTTTTTTTAATCATGCCCCAGGCTGTTTAAGCTCCAGATCTTTCACTGTCTGAACTAAAAAAAACTTTTGAAACCACTCTGTAAAACATATCAGTAGCGGGCAGTAATGTAACATGAGCTGCTAGCAATGTATACAAACACACTTTCCAGTTACCATCCACTATCATGCTGTAAATAAAGTATGCCCTTTTCCTTTGACTGGCTCCCACTCCAGAAACAATATACCATTTAGTGGGTATTTCATTTTTTTTTTTTTTTTTTTTACCAGGCCCTACCTAACTATTCTTCTTCTGGATTGCTACCTTGTATCTGAAAGAACATATTTGAGAATGTACCACTGTGTGTTTTCTTTAAATGCTGCATAAATAAATATATATTGCAGGCTATTGCTGCTCATTGCACTGTATCCCTTCACACTATTCACTAAAATTAATGTATTCCAGTGAGGTCCATCACTTCATACTTTTCAACTTTGCATAAGCAGTGACTGCAATTCTCAGCGTTTCACTCAAAGATGAATTTAGCAATAAGCAGATCAAACTTAATATACATACATTTTGGTTATTCATGTAAAAAAAAAAAAATTATGAATATGTTTATAATTCTATTATGTTTTAGTAAATGTCAGAAATGTATATCAAGTTATGGGTTTGTATTAACGATAGGAATACCAGAGAATCTAACAAATGCAATAGTAGTATTATAGATATGAGGATTCTTACCTGAATTGGTCACTATGGACAATTAGCTACACTTTTAATAAAGGTCAAGTTTTATTATAAATAATTGAATATTATAAAATTACTTATAATTGTGTGAATAGGCTGCATCACTTTGGGTGGAAATCATATAAATGCTTCTCTCAACACTGTGATAGTGATCACTCCTAGAGTTTTATTTACATTTTTCACAAGCCCAGAAAATACACCAACAGTTATGAGTATCTCCAAATGGTCTTTTACTAGGAAACAGAGCTTATTATACATTGTATAACAAGAGCTAGGATGCCTGCTTACAGTGAATCACAGTCCATCTCAACCGCTGCAATAGTTTCAAGGACCACTGTCGTCATAAATTAATAAATTAATCAGTAAAGAATAATTGTGTGTAAAATAGATACATTTAAAGGATGTGTTTTTTTCTTTGTATATTCTAAAAACATTTACCCATTAGTTTAGTTATTCAAAAGACCATATAGATATTTATCTAATTATCAAGTGGTTTCTTAAAGAGCCACTGAAAGTCAGTCATATTTGTGGTCAGAGCGATCCAGCTAGAAAATTGAAGGTAGGGAACGGGAAGAAGCTGTTGATGTGGCAAATTAGCTACCCTGTCCTACCCTGCATAGAGGGACAGCGAGATAGAATGGCGAGAAAGAATGGAGAGAAGAATGTGCACAGGAGGAGAGAGGTAAGATGGTTTTAAATAGTAGAGGGAGCAAAGGCTAATCCCACAAACACAGGTTAATTAAGCAAGCATTTATAATCAGACTCTTCTCTCTGGCAAGTTGAAGGTAGGGAATCTGAAGTAGCAGTCTGTGGGACAAATTAGCAATGTCATCCTAGCCTAATGAAATGAAATAATGTTTATTTAGTTATATATATATATCAGGAAATGCTTTCTTAGTTCTGCAAATGGATCAGGAATATAAACGACTGTGGCAGGAAGGTTTCCAGCATCCTAGAGATAGGGTGATATGAGCAGGATCGTTACTGTTGGAGACTGAAGATGTTGTGTCAGTTTTGGATGAATAGCCAGTGTTTGGGATGAATAGCCAGAGAATGTGAACGAGTTGAAGCCTAGTCTTAGCAAGGCTAGGAGGATGAATGTTGTAGTGGATAGGGTTTACCTGGAGAAGCGGAGGAGTGGGTGCTGGAAGGGTTTGGAAGAAAGAAAATGAAATAAAGACAATATTCTTCTTACAGGGCACCAAGCAATGTAGATCTGATAAAGAAATAGGTGATGGCAAACAGAAATTTGCTTGTCTTGGTGAAAGGGTAAGAAGGATGTGATCTTCTACGATAGTGACGTACTGTGTTTTAAAAAAAAAAAATTTAACTATTGAGACTGGAGTTGGGATATAGTAAGCACTCCTGGACAAAGGAATCCATAAAATGCTAATATTATAGCAGCAGCACACGTGAGTGAAAACTCTTTGCAGATTGGGTTGTTAAGAGTGATAAGATTTATGAACATCTCTCCATCTATGTGTTGGCGTCTAGGTTTGATTTCACAGATATATGTGACAGGCCTCTTAAAAAAATATTTGACTGAAGGAAATTATATGAAGGAGTTGCTGCATACCTGATAAGTAAGTCTTTATCATATGATGGTGAAGGAGATTGACATCGCAATATGAGGCAAATGCTACAATTACAGAAAGGTTGGATGGAGGCTTGATTCTTAATTTCATCATTAATGACTTGAACAAGCACCATGCTTTCTCATAAGTTCTTCTTGTATTGGCGAACAAGCCAGATTGCATAGTGGACTGAGCAACTGATAGCAGATTTTCTAAATCAGGGTGATCATGTAAGATAGAGGTATTGATGAAAAATCTTTTTGAGAGAAAGTAGGTGAGTAGAGGTCTGGTACTTGAATATTTAAGAAACAGTTGGAATTTCTTAATTAGAGATATGAGCCATAAGTCCCTTAGTAGGGTCATAGAGGAATGGTTGAGTGATCTTAGTTTAGACTAGGTTTCTTAGACCGATTCTACTTAAGTTATTATTTTCCATTTGTTACTCCAGGCATGAGCTGCAATAAGAATAGTCCTAGGATGAAGTGAGGAAACCTTGACGGTTAAGGAGTCTGCGATATTGGTCTAGTGCACAAATTTGAAGTGCAATGGATAAGTATATATATATTGATCCGGGAAAACTAGCTTTCAAATGGGTTCGAAATTTCATTAAGATATGAAGGATGATCACAAATCTACTAAGGTTTTTTGTTTCAAATGGGTTGTTTGATGGTGAGAATTTGGTTAACTACTAATGAAGGATCTTCCCTGAGATAAGATATAAAAAAAAGAGGCAAAATTCATATGACCTAGAAGGGATTGAAGTTCCTTGATCTTACAGGATTGTTCATTGGAAGACTTGCTTCCACACTTTTATGCCTAAAAATTCGGCATAAAAGTGAAGGACTTATCTTTGGTGTATGGCATTAACAATACCGGAAATAGGGCTAGAGACTTCTATAGGTTGGAAGGGATGTCTTGAGATTCTCCTATATATTAAAAAATAAAAAATAAAACTTCTAGACAGTGGATAACGATGGGACATCATTTAATGTTATGCAGAATTCGGCACACAACCTCCACTAATCTTGGGGCTGCTTTTTAATCCAAATGTGAGTCTATTCGCAAAGTAATAATCGCCATTCACATTTAATTCTGTGTAGATGTCACAATGATGGATGGATAGGAAAATGTTTAAATGCATCCTTAAAATCAGATTTTGAAAGCCACATCCTCAGGCCTAGTCATACTACATGAGAGAAGTGTTAACACTGGGAAATTACATTTTGTAGGGTAAATAAAGGTTAATTATTAGATGTTTTTTCAATGACTATTTGCGAGAAGCAAGTCCAAAAGGGTTAATTCTCTACATAGGAAAAGGGGGGGGGGCTGAACATAGACCCATCAGATAACAATTGAGTATTTCTGAAGTTGCACAACCTCAGGTTCCATTGCTGCGAATTGTAGATTTTCACTGGCGAATGAAACCTGAGGCAATGTGACCCAAGTGTAAAAACTGTGTAAAAATCCCGTGATAAGAAAAAACTCATTTATGATGCATTACCTGGGGGCACACCTTGGCTTTTTGGCAAAAGGCGCAGATGTGCAGGAGGCAACATACACTAGAACAACATAATTTAGCGTTAAAATTGTTGCAAATCAGAGTTGCCGCCAGATAATGCGCCTAGTGAGTATTTCTGTGGACGATTATATTGGAGGGAGTTGATGAACATACAATGTCTCTACGCTAAAAGCCAGGACAAACTCAGTTACCTTGAGTTGCTGATTAAGCCTTCAATCTTTAGATTTGATGACTACAGAGACATCACCTTGTGTGGAAGTCTTATGCTCTGCTGAGTCGTGCGATGGAATTAAGAGGGCCACCAAGTTCACATCCTTACCCTTAATTACTTCCCGCTTGAAGTGGGCAGTTAATTGTAGAAGTAATGTCAGTTAACATCTTTGCACTTGATTTAAATGATTGATTGATAGAGGAGCCAGATTCTCGTTGGAATGCATGAGTCTGTACAATTTGGCCTTTCTAGCGAATGCCAGAAAGAGAATACCTCTGTCAGGAGGATACCCCTGTTAGTAGGCTCATGAGCAAGCCTTGGTAAGGCCCATGACAGTAATGATGAAGTGCTTCCAGCTATTAAAAAGGTGGCCTATTTGGAGATGAGGGAGATTGTTTAACAACACTTTCAGCAGGATCTGCCATCATTAAAGGTACATAAAGCCTATTAAGTGAGAGCAGGTATGGTCATAGTTTGTTAAGGTACTGTTATGTGACTATAGTGGTAATGAGTACAGGAACAAAAGACTGGCGATTAGGGAAGTCCAGCGAACCCAAAAGTATAAATATGAATAATGAAAAATATTATCATTTTATGTTGTTGTTTTATTATATTGTAATATAAAAATTTGAATATGGGTACGTAGGGAGCGGAGAGGCCAATGGTTACATGAGATGCCATTAGTGAGGCTGGAGAATTTAGACACCGATTTAGACACAATGGTGCAACTTGAATGAGGGAGGCTGATGAGAATTGATTGATTTTTTTTTGTGTGGTAAAAGTGGGTCAGAATGGTGATTATAGAGTGGTAAAATCTATGGGACCTACATATCTAGTTTAAAGTGATGGATGCTCAATTGTTAATCTAGGATCAGATAAAACTTCAGATATCTTTAGAATAAATAGTGAGAGGTACATTTTGTAGGCAATTCCTATGTACTAGTATGTGGACTATTCACATTTTAAAAAGGGTGCCAGAGTATGACCAAGGGACTACTGCAGGTCTAAATTAACTAGTGAGATGGTAGCACCTGATGAAACTTTCTTTATTTACTGTGTTCTATCAGGGGTAAAAGTTAAAGAGAAAACAATTAGAATAAAAACTGCTTATTTAGTGATACTGACAAATTAATACATATAGGGCCAAAAAGCCTGAAGGACTCCTGGGACTAGGGTACGGGAAGGGCAGCCAGGGGTGCCACAGAGGAAGAAGGAGGACGAGATGAAGAGCATCCCATGGCAGAGGCAAACAGTGGAAAACTATTTGGGGCTTTGGAGGGCAAGGAGGGAAATGGAGGAGGTTTAAGAGGAGCGGAGCCTGGGGTCACAATGAGGGACGTGGGTTAACCCGTGATGGGCAGCTCGAGTGTGCAGGAGGAGAAGCAGCACAGTGAGGAAGCAGTTGTTAGTGTTCATCCAGATGCTGGGAAGGATCTGAAGCTGAGCCAGCAAGAGCGGAAAAGAAGATCTGATGGAGTGGCAACAGGATATGCAGAAGGCGAGACAGGAGATGGCAGTCAATCTGAAGGATGGGACACCCAGGAAGAAACGAGAGAAAAGGAAAGCAGAAAAGAAGCCCATCCAAGCAATACAAGTATACACGGGTAAAAGAAAAGAACTGAAGCAGACCAAACACAGATCGGGAAGTCAGGGTGAATTAGGAGGATGGAGCAGACAGTGAGAGGAGATGCTATGAGTGTGAAGAAAAGCAAGCTACAGGTGCAGCTCATGCTCAAATGCCAGAGAAGGAGAGGTAAAAAGGAGGTAATAGGATGTTAGAGAAGCAGATAGAGGAAACACAGGAAAAAACGAGGGGAGAGGAAAATAGACGCTACGTCGTGGGGGGAGACGCTGGGAGATGTAGAGAAGTTAGAGAGACCACAGATGTATTGCACGCAAAAAAGAGGGGGAGGAGAAAGGACAAAAGCAAGGGGACACGAAAGAAATGAGAACGAAGCAAAATCGTGTAATGGCAAGGATCAGCATGGCTGGCCTAAACAGCATGGACATAAGATGAGAGGGTAAAAGGGGTTTGAGTAGTGGTGGGAGGCAAGGCAATGAAAGGTTAATGAACCTGACATCTACCTTCTTTTGGTTCTGTTGGATAACTTTACTGGAAGAGTAAAATATATATATATATATTTATTGAACTAATCAAAAAAGTAAAATCATGCAACTGACCTGACAGAACCTTCTGTGACATTAGGAACAAAAAGAGTGACAGGAATTGGACAGCTGCCCTGTGCTCTTGTGGAAGCCATTGCAAGGAGTGCCTCTTGTTCATTGCGTGGAGCTGAAACCTTCATGAAGCCTAAATATAATAGTTTGTGAAATACAACACTGTCTTCTTCAGCAGGGTTGGCTAGACGTGTGGTGGAGTTTTGTACAGGGACTTCTGAAATTAAAAGAAAAAAAAAAAGTTTCTTCGATAAACATATTATAGCATATCTTCTAAAGCATTAAAAAAAAATAATGTAGAAAATTGTGGAAACATACTTATTTCTTGTAAACAGAGAAACAGCTAAGTCGAGGAATACAATCAGCTGGCTACCGGGAACATGGCTCAGTCAGCAAAAAAATTTGACTCTGTGAATGGTTCAAACTCCTACAGAATTAAGTACACTAACAGCTTTATACTTAACTAGCAACTTGCCCGTCAAAAAAGACGGGGCAATAAAAAAAAAAGTGTGGAAAAGCGGTTTGGCCACAATGGGAGTCTGCTGTGTGCCTCAACTGCTCTCCTTGCTTTGCGAGGCTCGCAGTGCAATGAGCGCCAAAGGCACCCTAAAGCCCTGCATGTCACCTCGCTTTGCGAGGCTAGCGATTACGGCATTTTCCGGCTTTTGTTATAGTGTATTTTGTAGGTCATAGTATGATGTGTAAAGTGTTACGCGTTTTGCAGTGTTTTGAGCGGTCCAGGGTCGTGTAGCCTCGTTTTCATTTTTTTGGGCGGCCATTTTTTTGTATCTTTTTTTTTTCTAAGTCCCGAGTCTCATATTTTTTTTTGCTGTCCCCCTAAGTGCTCCTATTTTAATGGCTCGCCTCGCTATGCGAGGCTTGCCAGCAATAAGTGCTCATAGTTTAACAGCTCGCTGAGCGCCTGTGGCGCTCATCTCTAAGTCGTACGCACCACGCAAACAGCGTGACGACGTCTCGTAGTTAGACAATTATAATATCACATATATAGTTGTGACCGTACGAGTTGTTGCTAACGCTGCGGGCTCGCAAAGCGAGCCAAGGCCCTCGCAAAGCGAGGGCACTGGGCCAGGGTCTCAGATGCTGGCATGGAGCGCCGCCGGCGCTCCATGCCAGCACCTGAGGACCTCGCAAAGTGAGGGCCGCAGTTGCTGGCATGGAGCGCTGAAGGCGCTCCATGCCAGCAACTGCGACCCTCGCAAAATTTAACGGTGCAAACCAAACTCCACGACAAACACATTACGACACTCGCAAACAACATACGACACACGTTCACACACATTACGGCCTCGCAACACTCGGACGCTACTCGCGAACATTACAAAATTAAAAACACAATACATACACACAGCACATACATACAAAACTTACCGACAGCAAGAGGTAGCATCCAGGACCTCAAAAATGCAACTTACACCTTCATTTCACTCCAAATAAAAGAGTTTACACACGAAAATATTTGCTAAGCGAGAGAAACAATGGCCGCCGAACAAAAAACGAAAACGAGGCTACACACGCAAACACCATACGAGACACGTTACGACACATTACGACCTCGCAAACATCGGACGCAACACGCCGACATACAAACATTTAAAACACAATAAATACACACAACACACACATAAAAAGCTTACCTACAGCAAGAGGAACCATCCAGCACCTCCAAAAAGCAAGTTACACCTTCATTTAAATACAAATAAAACACTTTACACACTAAGAAAATCGCTAAGCGAGAAAAAAAATGGCCGACGGCTAAAACGTAAACGAGGCTACAGCACTCTCCACACGTAAAACACCACAACACACTCGCAAACACCACACGGAAATCGAAAACCACTACGAGGCACCAACGGAAAATCCGCTAAGACGGACAACACAGAGAAACCGCCATTTTACGCAAATGCGGAAGTACACCACTACGCTAACGCTTTAGCCTCGCGCACGCACAGTATTACACTGCACACATTCACCACGCTTATAGAGCAGCTCCACACCACTAATGCTGCACCAACATCATACAAGGTTCACGGATCTTAAACACAATGCTTCAAAATAGGTAAAGTATATTCATTTATTAATTGATTACATGTTTACTATTACACACAAAACAACATTAGCTCAGTTACAATAACATTGCCGTCATTTTTTGACGGGCAAGTCGCTAGTGTCATAATAATAATAATGGTATAAAGTTAATTATTTGCTGTTCATTTCTAATAATAAGGAAGTAAAATGTTCCAATCGACTTTCCATTTCCAACCCCTTGTGTGACTATGTACTCCTGAACTCCAGCATGGGCCCAGTTCCTTAAGTCCCCACTTAAGAAAAGAGCTATTAAAGTATTAAAGATAGCAAAGCTGGGAGATGCTGCTTAGAGGGACATAACCCTTACTGACAATGTCAATAACTTCACAGTCTATATTATTTCTACACTAACCTTTGTCATTCAGTTCTTTTCATTCTGAAATATGAGACTTTCTGTGCTTTCATGTAACAAAACATCGGACATCCTGGTACATTCAGATTTAGGACAGCCTTTCAAAATTGCAACACTCCATACCCATAAAAAAACAATTGACACTGCATGAAAGCATGGAAAGTTCTTATTCGAGATTTCTATGAGCCACTTTCCAACAAACCAATGTAAAACAAGAAACATCCTTTGAGACAGGTCCGCTTAAGGGATTTAAGGGACACTATAACAGAAGTTATTTTCAATCTGTATGTAAACTAGGGTTATGCTAATAAGCTTAAAGCCACACAAAAAAAAAAGTTTTAAATGTTTTACTCCCTTTTAGCACTACACTTGCTGACCACTATAGAGATGCCTTTTTCAGGATCTCTACCGGTTTCTTCTTTTACCTTCCTTCTATGTCATCATAATCCGCTGCACGTTTTACTTGAGGGGTCTGGCTTCAGAGCTTTGCAAATGGTAGAAAAGTGCTTTCAGGTGAGCATGTATCTATCATTTGCATGGTTTTAATTCAAAGCAGTGCTGCTCATCACCACAAGTAAGCAATGCAGCAAATTATGACACACTAGGGGGGGGGGGGGAGAATAAACAGACACCAAAAATAGAATATTGCTAGAGACAAGCAAAAAAACAAACAACAATATATATATATTTAAATATTTTTTGTGTGGCTTAACTGATTTTTTTTACAATTACATAGTTACCTAGTAATTGAGGTTGAAAAGGGACTTTTAGTTTATCATGTTCAACCTTTTTAGATCTCATCTGATCTCTGTAATATGCATATTAATTGTTAAATTGTTTATTGTTCCAAAGGAGGGCAAACAGAAAAAAACTAATTGAAGCATTGCCAATTGTCTGAAAGGGGGAACCAAATAAATTGGCAATTGAATTGGCAATTGAAACCGGCCATGTAGGTGGGATTGTCCCCAACATAGATGCCCTCATGGGGGGCAACCCCAGTGATCCCACTACTATATTTCCAATTATCCAGAAGGGCATGGGGATGATAACATAATTGCTAGGACTGGGCAGACCATTTCCCCTCTGTCCATGCGGTGCCCTCCAGGAATTCCAGGAAGCAGCATATTTAGGCAGTGACCGTGGATGGAAAAGCTGCGGAGGGGTTTAGGGATTCCGGGTCTTTTAGAACTTTGACCCATCCTGCCACAACTATGCAGTGCAAGACCATGGATGCTGTGGTAGCAGGAGGCAAGCAGCACTCCATATGAGTAGTTCAAATCCAGATTGATTAAGCCTCAGCAAAGGAAACCGGAAGTAGGAGTAAATGTAGGGATTACAGACCAATGTGTTGCTGGGTTATGATCTAGATCCTATGGATTACCATTATGTCAGGATCATCACAAGTGGCCAAGCCAATAATACCCATCTGCAGTAGTGCTAGTCCCTAAAAAGCACAGCTACAGTGAGCTACAGGTAGGTCAATGAAAAACCACTATTGATGTGTATTTAATGCCCCGAGTTGATGAGCTACTTGAAAGGCTGGGACAGGCCGCATTCCCTAAACACTCTCAAGATATATATGGATCAATTGCAAATCCACAAGTCTAAAAATCCAATGATAAGTCTTCCTTTGTCAGCCCCTTCACACTTCAGTGTACGGTAATATTCTACATATTGAAAAACGCAGCTTCCACTTTCCAGCAATTAGTCTACTAGTTACTGCAGTGGTGCCCATACATATCTGGATGACATTGCTGTATACTGTGTGTATCATGATAGGTAGTCAGACCACTTTTGACCATATGGCTGCAAACTTAAACCGTATTCAGCAGGCGGGATTAAACATTTCACCCTATAAAAGGGTCAATTTAGCTAAACCGAGGTACAGTACCTAGGATGTAGAGTCGGCAGTGAACATTTACGCTCAGAACCAGCCTATATAAGTGTGATAGTTCTGTGGCTCACTATCCAAAATATGCAACAGGTACTGGCTTTTCTTGGCACTGCTGGATATATTACCGAAAATCTGTTCGTGCCTACAAGCTCTCTGGTCTAGCCTTAGCCTTAACCTGTAAAAAGCCATATCCTGCACCCCATTCTGTGACAGAGCCTTCAAGAGCCTCAAAAACATCCTCACTTTCTACCCCGTTTTGGGGGTCCCAGATTACCAACGGCCCTTTACTGTACAAACAGACGCCTCCATGTAAGTGATTAGAGCTGTACTCTACGGGAAGTAAGCTACACTGCCATTGAGAGCCACACTGACTTCCACCAGGAGGGGTAGCAGTTGTCAAGGAGGGGCCAATCAAAACACTTTCATTCCTCCCTGTCCCATACTCCCTACTTCACATATCCTCATTGATTTTCTTAGGCTGGGCTGTGGCGAGGAAGGCCATTTAATAAAGTGGATTGATAAGAACCAATGGTCACCCTCAAGTAGGCCAAGTTAATCTTTACCCGGTCAGCACTAGCAGCTGTTCCAGCCCAATGGAGTGACAATATTTAACCTTTTGCTATTTTGTTAACCCCTATAAATGTACTCCTGACTTCTGTAATAATGTGTGTGACCTACTGGTTGAATTACAAGATGCATCACTGTAGTTCTTCAGGAGGAGATATCTGGAATTATGTCAGTGTACGCTTCTTCTGGCAGAAGCACTGTGGTTACTGGCCATGCAGCCTGAGCATGGAGAAAAATATCTACAGGAGATATTCTGAACTAAATCGGCAAGAGTTCCAGAGTCATAGCCTATCCAGCTGGTCCCGTACTTTGCCATACATTA
Source organism: Discoglossus pictus (assembly GCA_027410445.1). NCBI lineage: Eukaryota > Metazoa > Chordata > Amphibia > Anura > Alytidae > Discoglossus > Discoglossus pictus. The sequence continues at coordinate 114,780,472 of CM050170.1, read as the reverse complement.
CATTATATTATAATATGCCTTTGTGGGCGCATGTCCCTGACCAGTAGCCTTATTAAATTGCGGTTCTGTAAATTTAAAAGGGCTCTATTTAAGCACACAGCATATTTTTTTTACAGAAGTTTTTAGTTAGTGATCTTCCATTCAAAAGCAAGGTCTTCACTAATGAAAAACTTCTGTAAATAAAATATGCTGTGTGCTTAAATAAAGCCCTTTTAAATTTACTGAATCACAATTTAATAAGGCTGCAGGTTCATAGAATGCAGTGGAATAGACATATTGCTCACAATTCTTAGCAGGAAATATGTTTTTATTTTTATTTTAGACATTCAACTGTGAATACAAATGTACTATTTATATACCGTACGGTGGAGCCTTCTATTGCACTTTTGCTCACCATAAAATGATTATTGTGGTAAACTACCTCCCAAAAAAATATACTACACAAGCTAGGACCGGCCCCACACTGATGAGAGGCAGTAACTTTGAAACAGCTGCACATGGGTAGGTTTCCTGGCTTGTATATAATCCAACCTGTGCTTGAAGCTGTGTAATACATCAGGTACAGTGGGGGGGGGGGGGGGGGGAGTATTTGATCCCCTGCTGATTTTGAACATATGTTCACTGACAAAAATGATCAGTCTATCATTTTAATGGTAGGTGTATTTTAACAATGAGAGACAGAATAACAAAACAAAAAAAAAACGCATGTCAAAAAATTTATAAAATTGATTTGCAGGTCAATGAGGGAAATAAGTATTTGACCCCTTTGTCTTAGTACTTGGTGGCAAAAGTCCTGTTGGCAATCACAGAGGTCAGACGTTTCTTGTAGTTGGCCACCAGGTTTGCACACATCTCAGGAGGTATTTTGTCCCACTCCTCTTTGTAGATCCTCTCCAAGGCCCTCATTCAATTGCGATTTGGCTAATTGAATAGGGCTCTAAATAAGCACATAGCATATATTTTTTAAAGAAGTTTTTAGTTAGTAAGCATCTATCTAAAAGCAAGGTTTTCACTAACTAAAAACTTCTTTAAAAAAAAATATGCTATGTGCTTATTTAGAGCCCTATTCAATTGGCCAAATTGCAATTGAATGAGGGCCCAAGTCATTAAGGTTTTGTGGCTGATATTTGGCAACTCGAACCTTCAGCTCCCTCCACAGGTTTTCTTTGGGATTAAGGTCTGGAGACTGGCTAAGCCATTCCAGGACCTTAATGTGTTTCTTCTTGAGCCACTCCTTTATTGCCTTAGCTGTGTGTTTTGGGTCATTGTCATGCTGGAATACCCATCCACAACCCATTTTCAATGCCCTGGCTGAGGGAAGGAGGTTCTTACCCAAGATTTGATGGTACATGGCCCCGTCCATCGTCCCTTTCATGCGGTGCAGTTGTCCTGTCCCCTTAGCAGAAAAACACCCCCAAAGCATAATGTTTCCACCTCCATGTTTGAAGTTGGGGATGGTGTTCTTGGGGTTATAGGCAGCATTCCTCCTCCACCAAAGAGGCGAGTTAAGTTGATGCCAAAGAGCTCGGTTTTGGTCTTATCTGACCCAAACACTTTCACCCAGTTCTCCTCTGAATCATTCAGATGTTCATTGGCAAACTTCAGATGGGCCTGTACATGTGCTTTCTTGAGCAGGGGGACCTTGCGGGCGCTGCAGGATTTGAGTCCTTCACGGCGTAGTGTGTTACCAATTGTTTGCTTGGTCCCAGCTGCCAAGATACTCCCATGTAGTTCTGGGCCGATTCCTCACCGTTCTCATGATAGTTGAAACTCCACGAGGTGACATCATGCATGGAGCATTAGATCGAGGGAGACTGGTAGTTATTTTGTGTTTCTTCCATTTGAGAATACTCACACCAACTGTTGTCATCTTCTCCCCAAGCTGCTTGGCGATGGTCTTGTAGCCCATTCCAGCCTTGTGTAGGTCTACAATCTTGTCTCTGACATCCTTGGAAAGCTCTTTGGTAGTGGCCATGGTGGAGAGTTTGGAATCGGATTGATTGCTTTTGTCGATAGGTGTCTTTTGTACTGGTAATGAGCTGAAATTAGTATCACTCCCTTTAAGAGAGTGCTCCTAATCTCAGCTCATTACCTGTATAAAGGACACCCAGGAGCGAGAAATCTTGCTGATTCATAGGGGATAAAAAACTTATTTCCCTCACTAACCTGCAAATCCCTTTATAACATGCGTTTTTTTTTTTTTGTTATTCTGTGTCTCACTGTTAAAATACACCTGCCATTAAATTATAGACCGATCATTTTTGTCAGTGGACAAACACATTCAAAATCAGAGGGATCAAATCCGCCCTCCCTGTATATGCTTAAAGGAATCCATGTTTAAATGTATATTGGAGTACAAGAATGAAGCCTTTGTGGGCACATTTACATGTCCCTGCCCAGGTTCCCAGAATTCTGAGCAGGAAAGTCGTTTTTGAACTTATTTTAGACATTCAAATGTGAACACAAATATACTATATATTTACTGCTAAATAAATAAATACACTCACACCCACATTTCGTGAGCCTTTGAATTACCTGTATTTGTAGGATCCAGGACTAAAGTAAGAGGAGGACTTTCTGCACCACTGTAAGAAATGTCATCAGATAATGGGTGATTAAATGCAGCATTCCCATTTCCTCTGTTAGAGACATTATTAATTTGTGCTTTTTCAGAATCTCTGAGAATTTCTTCCATGGCCTTTTCCAGTTGTTCATCTCCATTTGACATGATCTGCAAGCACAAAAATAATACAGATTGTTAAGTTTTAGATCAGTATTAGTAGAAAGAAATGTTGAGAGGAATACTGGTCTGTGGCATACACCATATGAACTGGTTATAGCTCTACCATATGTTATTAATACTTCAAAAAGATAACAGTTGTGATTGCGAAAAACAACATAACATTCAGTGTTCCAAATGAAATGTAATATAAATATATTTTTACATATATTCCTTTTAGTAATTACATAACTTTAACGTGTACATTTTAGCCACATTATTTCACTACATTATGTATTTGTTTTATTCTATTTTTTTTCACATAGCGCAGGAACGCGTGTGGAGCGCTACACAGTGTAATAACGGTTTCTCAGAATACTGTGCAGGAAATGTGTTTTTTTTAACTTATTTTAGACATTCAAACGTGAACACAAATGTACTATTTATTTTCTGTACTAATGTACGGTGGAGGGCTTCTACCTCTCTTTTACCCATCATAAAATAAATGATTGTTGTGGTAAACTACCTCCCCTCAAAGTCTACTACACAAGCTAGGAACCAGCCCCACGCTGATAAGAGGCAGTAAACTTCAGGGTGGATTTCCTGGCTTGTGTATAATTCAACCTGGGATTTGCTTAAAGCTGTGTAAAACAGCAGGCATATGCTTTAAAGGAGGCATGTTAGAATGGTATAGGATTAAAGAGTGATGCCTTTGTGGGCACATTTGCACTATTTTTACCTTAAGGAAAGGGTACAGGACAACCGGCACTGGGGAGCTACAGTTCATTGAGGGAACCATGAATGCCAACATGTACTGTGACATAATGAAGCAGAGCATGATCCCCTCCCTTCAGAGACTGGGCCGCAGGGCATTATTCCAAAATGACAACGACCCCAAACACACCTCCAAGACGACCACTGCCTTGCTAAAGAAGCTGAAGGTAAAGGTGATGGACTAGCCAAGCATGTCTCCAGACATAAACCCTATTGAGCATCCTCAAATGGAAATTGGGGGAGTGCAAGGTCTCTAACATCCACCAACTCTGTGATGTCATCATGGAGGAGTGGAAGAGGACTCCAGTGGAAACCTGTGAAGCTCTGGTGAACTCCAAGCCCATGAGGGTTAAGGCAGTGCTAGAAAATAATGGTGGCCAAACAAAATATTGACACTTTGGGCTCAATTTGGACATTTCCACCAAGGATTGTACTCACTTTTGTTGCCAACAGTTTAGACATTAATGGCCGTGTGTTGAGTTATTTTGAGGGGACAGCAAATTTACACTGTTATACAGGCTGTACACTTACTATTTTACATTGTCACATGAAAAGATATAATAAAATATTTACAAAAATGTGAGCGGTGTACTCACTCTTGTGAGATACTGTATGTGTCTGCAATTTTGTTGAATACATACAATTGTAAAGAATCTGAGCTTGTGCATAGCCTGAAGAGTAGTAATTAGCAATTTACAGCCATCATTACCATATAGAAATAGATAACTGTGCGGTCTTGGTAGATTTATTAGAAAGGCTGTATGACAAGTAAAAAAATCCTAAATTCCTTTATTGTACTGTATGCAAATGTGATTTTTCTTAAACAATAAACTGATAAAATCCTACCTATATTAATTATATCATACTTCTAAAACTAAAGTCTTATTAGCAAGTTTAAGATAAATACATAAAATCATAAATATACCTTAAGCTGTGGTTTCTCCTCTTGCTTTGAGGCAGCGTCAACTTGCATCGGCACCAAGACGAAATCGTCACTGTTTATTGTGGAGGCAGAATCACGAGGCTCATTGACCTTCTGTGACTTGTCATCCATCTTTGTGGTACTGAATCAGACAGATGATGCATCAACTTTCTAGCTGTTATGAAAACAACAGAACAGGATACAAATCAGCTTTGTTTGCTATTATTAAGACATACAAATACATTATTGGGATGACAATAGACTATAAAATGTATATTTCTTAATATCTTGATTATGGTGACCATAGGACTCACAATAAACACATTTCTTTTCATTGGGTTTATTACTTCTACTACGAGTACAGTATGGTCTGTTTACTTAAAGGAAAGCAGAGACCTCAAAACTATGTGGACACCACCCGGACTTGGAACTTGAAGAAGTATATTGCTGATCCTGGAGACCCCATGCTTGGGCAGAAATGAATCCTGATTGGATGTAGCAATTACATAGAAATACAGGACAGGTTGAACTTTCTCTGCTCTTTTGCTTTTTTAAAGGAGAAATTATGGTTCAAGTCACAGATGTGAAAATAATTGGCTCGGATACCACTCATGAATATAATAGCAAGATAATTACTATTTAGAAATGATAACCCACAATATTCTTCTGACTTCAACCTTTTAAACCTGATATTAGTATAAAATAATAAAAAAAAAAACAGATAAGCAGTGAAGAGTCATCACAAACCAATTGCAGCACATAAACCAAACAGAAATGGTATACAATTCATAAGAGAAATTCAATGAAATACAAATCAGTTCACATAAAATGGGAAGCAAGAGTTTATTTAAAAATAACGGAGGGAAATAATAACCAGCCATCTCACAATATAGTCAAACAGAGACCTTAATTAGTTAATTACACACTTTACAAACATGTGACATTTCCCAAGCTACACTGGTCACTTTGTTTCAATGTATCAGTAATCTCTGGGGCATGATTATCTAGTTTAGACTATTTAATGATGCAATATTCTGGCTGTGTACCAAATGAGATAGATATAAGATTAAGAGTCTTGAAACGATTTCCAAATTTTACAATACAAAAATAAACAAAAACAATGAAAATCATAGGCATAGTTTCCAATTAAGCACTACTTTAACCAATATACAGTTCTCACTAGCCAGCTCTAATCCACCTGGTGGAACAAAATAAACAATCCAATAGTTTGTACTATCACTGGCCTGTTTATTTCTTCAGATTTCCAGGTCTACACTTTGCTCCAAGAGGTCATAAGCTGCAGGCTGATGTCTTGCTATGTGTGTGTCTTTCTCCAAGTCAGACAAGCTACAAACAATAAGTACATAAGCAGGACCAAAAAACACAAATAAAAATGTGTATAGAACACAAACTTTTCTCGTGCTGCTCCTATTCTCTGGAACTACTTGCTTCTCTCCACCCGATTGTCCTCCTGCCTCAAAACATTCAAAACCTCACTAAAATGGATCTCTTTAAAGAAGAGCCTTCCACCCTAACACGCTCATCACCTCTCTCTCTCCTTTACCACACACACACACACACACAATACCTTTAGGTTGTAAGTCTGCGAGTTTCAATCCTGGGAAAGCACCATGGACACTAGATTTGAGGCTCAAAGACTCCTAGCTTTGTGATGTTTTGTTTGTATTTACCTTTGCCTGGAACTAATCTTATGTACAGCGCTACAGAATATGTAAGCTCGTTATAAATAAACGATAATAATAATGACGGTGCTCAATGGACTTAATTAAATTCACTATTAAGGATAATTTTACTGAAACGTCAGTATATTCTTTCTTTAACCTATCTACACGTCAGAGACCTGCAGAACCACATTTGGCTGGTTGGAGAGCTGGTAAGAGAGCTTAGGGACAGCAGTCAGGTCCGGATCACTATCTAGTAAGTACAGGGTGATGCATAGCTAAGGTTATACGATTTATGCAACCAAGAATGAGATACTGAGGCACTGCGGCACTGGTGGGCGGTAAGGGAATTTTACTGTCAAAAGTGGGTGGTAGGTATTAAAAGGTTGACAAACCCTGATCTAGACCAACATTCCAGCTTTAGTAATCATCCTTGAGATGCAGCGGATCTCCCTAACGCTGGATGAGCAATGTGACCCAAGAGTAAATAAAATTATGATCCGCACAGCATTGTTTCTCAATTGCAGACACATTCAGGACTGCAAATTAACTCAAAATATAATGATTTCCCTGTTTGTGCTTGGGAGGCATTAACAAAAATTAAAAAAAATCTCAGAATAGAAAAGCCAGAAATTAGGTTTTATGAAACAAGATCATTTATAAAGTGGACAAACACATTTTGAGCAAAGGTAGATCTTATTTATCACACACATCCACTGCAGTCAATTGGACTCAATAATGAATTGCATCAGAACATCCTAATGTTATGTCATCGTGCACAATCATGAGTACATATATAAAACTTACTTTATCACATGATAAAAGTACCAAAAAGGAAGAAATCAGTTTAGCGAGAATCAAATGTAATTGCTAGAGGGTAACAACAACAACAACAGAAAAGAGCAATGCAATTGCAAGAACCGTTTAAAGTATTTATCATGAATTGGTCTTAAAGTAACAAAGAAAAGGACCCATTTATGGAAAGACCCCCTGGACTCATGGCAACCCACATTGTCACAACCCCCTGAACTCATGGCAACCGGACATTGATGGACACTAGCCCTGTCGCTACCTAACCAGAGGTCTATTCTAATGGTCTTAAAGGACCACAAAATTCATCATATGTGCTCTATACCATCAGTTAGAGGGTGGAAAATCATTTGAAATTTGGGAGAGAGGGAGGGAGTGAGTGAGATATTATATATTAATCACATGTGCTTTAAAAAAAATATGTTAGTCAATTAAAAAAAAAAAGTGTAAGCCATTGGTTTAGGACTAATGAAACCATTGCACCAACACACTCTGCTTTAAAAGTGAGTATAAAAGTTAAACTGATTTCACAGATCTCATTATTCAGACAGAGACAACACACTGAAATAGCCTAACATCATATGATCAAATCTCCATGAATTTTAAAAATTAAAAACACTTTTTCTTGTGTTTTTTTTACCTCTATGGAATGGTGCAGAGCACATATGGGGGGACTTATGTGGCCGTTTAAGAGCTTCTAAAAGGACTATGCCATTTGTGGAATTATGTCATTGTATGATGTTGGTTCCTGCCCAGAGGTAGCTGATAACTGGACCCGTAGACCCCTCGGCACCTAGGTGGGGAAGGAGACAAGCTGGCACCAAGTCCTTGGAGACAGACTTGGCCCACATGGGATAGTTTAAAGGAAACACAATGCATGAAATGTATGTTTACCAAAGGAAGTGGCCCATTGGTTGTTGATGCACTGACTGATGTGATCTGAAAAAAATTAAAAAGTTTATGCTCTGTTTGGGGCACATATGTATGGTGTGTTTCATTTAGAGGGTAGGTGTTTATTTATTTATTTAAAATCAGAAATAAAATTCTGCAACTTGTCTTGGTACCCGGTAACTTGTCCTGAAACTCTGCAACTTGGCCCTGCAACTGCAATTTGGACTGGAGAATCAGCAACTTGTCCTAGCCTCCAGTTAAGCTATCCTGTGTGTGAAGATAAAGGAACATAACAACATGCGGGTAGGATTGATCTTATTGGCCTTTTCAACCTCAACGAAGAGCAGGTTGTGAGACACATAGAAATAAATATGGTTGTAATTAATAACTGTAAATCATGAATAGATGGTATAAATATTTATAGACACTGTGACCACCCAGATTTGAGGGGTCATGTGCACCTCAATTTTTTTCCTCTAGGTCATGCGTTTTGTGTTCAATCTCACAGCTCCCAGCAAACACCTCTTAGGGAAACTCTAGAAATCACAGATTTCAAGCTCAGCTCTAAGGTTAATGACTTAGTAAAAACGGTTACCTCTCTTTGATTAGAATGAAAATCATATAGGAAATAATATCAGACATCAGAGTTTACTTTATTCTCTGTTTCAGACACATTTAAAAAAAAAAAAAAACAATAAAAATCACAAGCCCCTTGCCCCGTTACTACCGTTACCAACCGCCTCCTTCCCTGGATTCCAGATACCAGGGCCTAGAAGGGGTAATCTTGCGTTAGACTTCAGATGTTATGACTCTCTTTGATCACAGATGGAAACTTTGCAAGGAGTCTAGAAAGTAAATGCCTGGCCCCTCTGAGGGGTCATATCAATTCTTGCAGAATTAACTCTTAATTGTCACACTACAAACATGGTGGAAAAGTGTATATGTTAGCTACAGGTAACATAACACTATTACAGTGCACATAACACAATATAGCAAACCCAACATTCATTAGTGTGGCTCACACTGCACTACACATAAAAACAACATGTCACAGTCCTTACAACAAGTATCATGTCCATTTTAATAGTCTTAAATATTAGCAACCCAGTGTGCCAAAGTCTCACATAAAAGGGTTTTTTGTGGGGTCCCATTATCAGTCAAGACAGGTACATACCTAAAAATTATAATATCCATGCCACTTTTACTGCATCTTCAGCTGGACTTTTGTCAACCAGCCTCTGCTTGTTACTGTTAATTGCTGCACAAAGGGTGTATCTCATACATAGACTCATTCTAACTTCTATTCCAATTTTAAGTGAAGTCAATGTTGATGTTTTTTTTGCAACCAATTGAATTATGTTTATTGTACTGTATACCTCTATTTCTCACAGAAATACAAAAAAATATATAGTCAGATATATTTCCAGGTGTTTAACACCAAGTTATCATATAAGAATTAAAAAATAAGCTAAAAAATGTATTTATTAATTAAACAATGCTGCAATTAATGAAAAATGAGAAGCACTTTCCAACTGAGGTATTAGTCTATATCCCAATGTTTATAGGGAATTATAACTCCATACCTGTCATATGAAAGCAGAAGGCCGATCCTATGATCCCAAAGGCATACTTTCTAAACTGGAAGCTTAACTAGTTTAAAGCCCCCAAATCTTGCTTGTTCCCTTTATAAATAATAAAAAAAGACAGAACTATGTAACGACTTACTATGCCGATAGAAATGGTGTAACTTTAAAGATGCACAATAAAACTGAATTAATGATTGAATCTAATATTCTAATAGAGATATAGCTGTTAATACAACGTAATAAAAATATTATTACTTTACAATGTGTCACATACAGTGAAGAAACAGATGTTAGAATCAGCACAAAGTAACTCAGCCGAGTCATTGTTCGTAATCTTATAATATAAGTAGCAGTCTGTCAGATACGCTGGGCGGGGCCATGATGTCATTGATAGGAGTGTCTGAGAGCTGGCATAACAGCTACAATTACACACCTCAGAGAGAGAAAGACAAAGACAACAGACAGACAATCTTGACTACTGCAACTGGCTTCTTACTGGCATGCCCACCACCCGTCTTTCCCCACTTCAATCCATAATGAATGCCTTTGCCAGACTCATCTTCCGTACACAACGTTCAGTGTCGGCATCACCTCTCAATCACTCCACTAGCTTCCCTTAGCCTCCAGAATAAAATTTAAAATCATGACCCTAACTTATAAAGTCCTCAACAACTGCGCACCCCTGTACATCTCTGCTCTCATCTCCAAATAATCCCCCACCTGCCCTCTTCGTTCTGCTAACGACCTTCTTCTTTCTACCACTCGTCACCTCCTCTCACTCACGCCTCCAGGACTTTACTTGTGCTGCCCCATGTCTCTGAAACTCCTTGCTTCGCTCCACCAGACTATCCTCCTGCCTCAAAACCTCACTAAAAACAATCTGTTTAAAGAAGCCTATCACCTTCCATCCTAACACGCACAACACTTCTTTTACCTTCCTGCACCACATAAAAAATCTTAAGATTGTAAGTCTCTATGGACACCAGATTCTAAGCTCAAAGACAGTGCCTCCATTCTTTGCAATGTGTTAGTATTGAATTTGTCTTTACATGGAAATCAACTAATGTATAGCTCTACAGAATATGTTGGTGCATTACAAATAAAACGATAATCACCTATATAAACGAGGTGAGCAGTTGAAGCACGCACACAGACAAGAGAGCGAGAGACAGCAGACAGACAGTAGAGAGGGAGACACAGCACACAGGTAGACAGTAGAGAGGGAGACACAGCACACAGCCAGACTGAAGGGAGGGAGACACAGAAGACAGATAGTAGATGGGAAGACACAGCACACTCAGAGACACACAGAAAGACAGTAGAGAGGGAGACACAGCACACAGAGCGAGAAACAGACAGCAAAGAGTAAGACAGAATGTGTCATACAACACAGCAAGCAGCATAACCGCCGCCGTTACATAATCCAGAAAGAGAGAGAGACAGCACAGAGAGTGAGACAAGAGAGAATGTGTCACACAACACAGCAAGTGGCATAACCACTGCCAATACATAATCCAGAGAGAGACAGCACAGAGAGTGAGAGACAAGAGAGAATGTGCCACACAACACAGCAAGCGGCATAACCACTGCCAATACATAATCCAGAGAGAGAGAGAGAGAGATAGCACAGAGAGAGAGACAGCACAGAGAGTGAGAGACAAGAGAGAATGTGCCACACAACACAGCAAGCGGCATAACCACTGCCAATACATAATCCAGAGAGAGAGAGAGAGATAGCACAGAGAGAGAGACAGCACAGAGAGTGAGACAAGAGAGAATGTGCCACACAATACAGCAAGAGGCATAACCACTGCCAATACATAATCCAGAAGGAGAGAGAGAGACAGCACAGAGAGTGAGAGACAAGAGAGAATGTACCACACAACACAGCAAGAGGCATAACCACTGCCAATACATAATCCAGAAGGAGAGAGAGAGACAGCACAGAGAGAGAGAGAGAGAGAGAGAGAGAGAGAGAGAGAGAGAGAGAATGTGCCACACAACACAGCAAGCGGCATAACCACTGCCAATACATAATCCAGAGAGAGAGAGAGACAGCACAGAGAGAGAGAGAGAGAGACAGCACAGAGAGTGAGAGACAAGAGAGAATGTGCCACACAACACAGCAAGCGGCATAACCACTGCCAATACATAATCCAGAGAGAGAGAGAGAGACAGCACAGAGAGTGAGAGAGAAGAGAGAATGTGCCACACAACACAGCAAGCGGCATAACCACTGCCAATACATAATCCAGAGAGAGAGAGAGAGAGACAGCACAGAGAGCGAGAGACAAGAAAGAATATGCCACACAACACAGCAAGAGGCATAACCGCTGCCATTACATAATCCAGAGAGAGAGACAGCACAGAGAGAGACAGCACAGAGAGAGAGAGACACAAACAGCACAGAGAGAGAAAGAGACAGCAGGGAGAAAACCCGCCACACAACACAGCAAGGGCCTTCACACACCTCAGAGAGAGAGACAGCACAGATAATTTAAGATAATTTTTTATGATACGTTACTAATGTAACAATAATTAGCAGAAGGCTACAATAAGAAGACGCCTGCACACGTTCTGCTGGAATATCTGTGTCTGCTTTACTGACATAATTAAGAACACAAAGAGAAAGAAAAAGAAACACTCTTGTTATTGGTCATTGCCATCCTTATATTTGGTGACCATCAAATATTATTTGGCTACTGGTGTAAAGAATTTGCATGACCAAAAGGAATAATAAAATATAACTTTTATTTATACTCTATATAAAATTATATGCATTGACCATGCATAAAGATTCACTAATATACATGTCGGTTAATAATTATATATACAGAGTAAACCTTGTCCAGAGAGATGGTCAATGATAATATATTCAATAATTATAATATTATCTTGTGTTGTAATCACAAAAAAGGATTAATCGCCAGAAATTTTTATCAGATATAATATATCCCTTCGGATCTCATACCTTAAACAGCAATATATTAACAACCTTAGATTAACAAATTTGTAACAACACATGATGTATACAGAAATACTTAAGTAGCCATCAGCATTTGGCTCAGAGACCAAAACAACGTCTCAACATTAAATTATACACTGAAGCATATGACGTCACCTTCAAAGGACACAGCATCTTGCCTTACTGACATAGTAACCTCAGATAGTGCTCAACAGAACTAATAGAATGAATTAATTAAAAAATAAATTATTAAAATAAGCTATATACATCTTTAGGCCTTTTAATGTGGATAGAAAGGAACTAATCAGAGTAGAATCATGGGTATTCATTTAAGTTAATAACACTTTACGGCCGTTTCGTCGCTCAAGAGCGACTTTGTCAAAGGTTTCATCAAATCTAACTTTTTTATGACAGTTATGGTCATACTTTTATAAACTGCTAATATAGAGAACAATTAGGATTTTGGGGGGGTTAAACAGGTTAAGGAAGTTCAGGAGGTATCCCTTTGGGGATCATAGGATCTACCTTCTCTTTTCCTATGACTGGTATGAATTTATAATTAACATCTGGAGATAGGCTTATAGCTCACATGGAAAGTGCTTCTATTTTCTAATTAATGGGTCTTTCATGTTTTGTCCCCACCAGTGGTGGAGTGCAACGGCCAGTAAGTGGTGCTACAGTGGCATAATTTATTAGGGTTCGATTTAGGGGTGAGGTTTAGATTTAGGGGTGAGGGTTAGACTTGGGGTTAGATTTAGGGGTGAGGGTTAGATTTAGGGGCGAGGGTTAGACTTAGGGTTAGATTTAGGGGCGAGGGTTAGATTTAGGGGAGGGGGTAAGATGTAGGGGAGGGGGTAAGATGTAGGGGAGGGGGGTAAGATGCAGGGGAGGGGGGTAAGATGCAGGGGTGGAGTAAGTTTTATGGATAAGGGTTAGATTTAGGGGTAGAGTTAGATTAAGGGCTTATGGCTAGACTGAGGGGTTGTGCTTAGGGTTAAATTTAGGGGTTAACGTTAGTGTAGTGGCAGGTGGTAAACTCTCAGCGAACACAGCTGCGCCATCAACTGGCCGCTGCATGTCACAGCTGGCGGGTGTGAAAAAGGAAAGATCATAATTAACTGCCGCACTGTTTAACTCATTAATAACATTTTCAATTGTCCCTTTAGGATCTGTAATGAGCATTATTACTGCCAGATGGAGCCAGGTGAATCATTATAATGGAGTACATGTACACCTAGCACCCAGAGCTAAGGACAAGGGTATAGATAGAGGTGAGGAACCAGGGCAGGAGGACCCCAAGCGCCACCGTGTCAGTGCCTCACCCAGCAGGCTTCCTTTCCCACGTCCCGCTCCTTGTAGTGAGGTAATAGATCCCAAGCCTGGCTCCGCACTCCAGTGTAGGCCCCCTGTCGTGACGTCACCGCAGATCAGTACGGAGCACTTTGTTCGTGCACTCGCTGTCAGTTATTACTTTTACTTCCCTACTCTCCAGAACGCGCACCGCGCACAGCAGTTTGGGCACCAGAAGCCCGGACGTCAGCAACCGCGGCGCGCACGTGATACGACGGGCGCGAGCACGCACAAATACAGTGATTAAAAAAAACAGGAGCCAGCTCGGAAACACTGAGCCTAACATGAAATGTGTGAGATGAGTCATGAGCTCAGTGGTTGTATAGAGTAATATGGGAGCAGCTTCTGTTATGATATACATATAGTGTGATTACAGGGTCACTGCAGTGCTATATATGTAATATGGGAGCAGCTTCTGTTATGATATACATATAGTGTTATTACAGGGTCACTGCAGTGCTATGTATGTAATATGGGAGCAGCTTCTGTTATGATATACATATAGTGTTATTATAGGGTCACTGCAGTGCTATGTATGTAATATGGGAGCAGCTTCTGTTATGATATACAGATAGTGTGATTACAGGGCCACTGCAGTGCTATGTATGTAATATGGGAGCAGCTTCTGTTATGATATACAGATAGTGTGATTACAGGGCCACTGCGGTGCTATGTATGTAATATGGGAGCAGCTTCTGTTATGATATACATATAGTGTTATTACAGGGTCACTGCAGTGCTATGTATGTAATGTGGGAGCAGCTTCTGTTATGATATACATATAGTGTGATTACAGGGTCACTGCAGTGCTATATATGTAATATGGGAGCAGCTTCTGTTATGATATACATATAGTGTTATTACAGGGCCACTGCAGTGCTATGTATGTAATATGGGAGCAGCTTCTGTTATGATATACAGATAGTGTGATTATAGGGTCACTGCGGTGCTATGTATGTAATATGGGAGCAGCTTCTGTTATGATATACAGATAGTGTGATTATAGGGTCACTGCGGTGCTATGTATGTAATATGGGAGCAGCTTCTGTTATGATATACAGATAGTGTGATTACAAGGCGACTGCAGTGCTATGTATGTAATATGGGAGCAGCTTCTATTATGATATACATATAGTGTGATTACAGGGTCACTGCAGTGCTATATATGTAATATGGGAGCAGCTTCTGTTATGATATACATATAGTGTTATTACAGGGTCACTGCAGTGCTATATATGTAATATGGGAGCAGCTTCTGTTATGATATACAGATAGTGTGATTACAGGGCCACTGCAGTGCTATGTATGTAATATGGGAGCAGCTTCTGTTATGATATACAGATAGTGTGATTACAGGGCCACTGCAGTGCTATGTATGTAATATGGGAGCAGCTTCTGTTATGATATACATATAGTGTGATTACAGGGCCACTGCAGTGCTATGTATGTAATATGGGAGCAGCTTCTGTTATGATATACATATAGTGTTATTACAGGGCCACTGCAGTGCTATATATGTAATGTGGGAGCAGCTTCTGTTATGATATACATATAGTGTTATTATAGGGTCACTGCAGTGCTATGTATGTAATATGGGAGCAGCTTCTGTTATGATATACAGATAGTGTGATTATAGGGTCACTGCGGTGCTATGTATGTAATATGGGAGCAGCTTCTGTTATGATATACAGGTAGTGTGATTACAGGGTCACTGCAGTGTTATATATGTAATATGGGAGCAGCTTCTGTTATGATATACATATAGTGTTATTATAGGGTCACTGCAGTGCTATGTATGTAATATGGGAGCAGCTTCTGTTATGATATACAGATAGTGTGATTATAGGGTCACTGCGGTGCTATGTATGTAATATGGGAGCAGCTTCTGTTATGATATACAGGTAGTGTGATTACAGGGTCACTGCAGTGTTATATATGTAATATGGGAGCAGCTTCTGTTATGATATACAGATAGTGTGATTACAGGGTCACTGCGGTACTATATATGTAATATGGGAGCAGCTTCTGTTATGATATACAGATAGTGTGATTATAGGGTCACTGCGGTGCTATGTATGTAATATGGGAGCAGCTTCTGTTATGATATACAGGTAGTGTGATTACAGGGTCACTGCAGTGTTATATATGTAATATGGGAGCAGCTTCTGTTATGATATACAGATAGTGTGATTACAGGGTCACTGCAGTGTTATATATGTAATATGGGAGCAGCTTCTGTTATGATATACAGATAGTGTGATTACAGGGTCACTGCGGTACTATATATGTAATATGGGAGCAGCTTCTGTTATGATATACAGATAGTGTTATTACAGGGCCACTGCAGTGCTATGTATGTAATATGGGAGCAGCTTCTGTTATGATATACAGATAGTGTGATTGCTATGTATGTAATATGGGAGCAGCTTCTGTTATGATATACAGATAGTGTAATTACAGGGCCACTGCAGTGCTATATATGTAATATGGGAGCAGCTTCTGTTATGATATACAGATAGTGTGATTATAGGGTCACTGCGGTGCTATGTATGTAATATGGGAGCAGCTTCTGTTATGATATACAGGTAGTGTGATTACAGGGTCACTGCAGTGTTATATATGTAATATGGGAGCAGCTTCTGTTATGATATACAGATAGTGTAATTACAGGGTCACTGCGGTACTATATATGTAATATGGGAGCAGCTTCTGTTATGATATACAGATAGTGTTATTACAGGGCCACTGCAGTGCTATGTATGTAATATGGGAGCAGCTTCTGTTATGATATACAGATAGTGTGATTGCTATGTATGTAATATGGGAGCAGCTTCTGTTATGATATACAGATAGTGTGATTACAGGGCCACTGCAGTGCTATATATGTAATATGGGAGCAGCTTCTGTTATGATATACAGATAGTGTGATTACAAGGCCACTGCAGTGCTATATATGTAATATGGGAGCAGCTTCTGTTATGATATACAGATAGTGTGATTACAGGGTCACTGCGGTACTATATATGTAATATGGGAGCAGCTTCTGTTATGATATACAGATAGTGTGATTACAAGGCCACTGCAGTGCTATATATGTAATATGGGAGCAGCTTCTGTTATGATATACAGATAGTGTGATTACAAGGCCACTGCAGTGCTATATATGTAATATGGGAGCAGCTTCTGTTATGATATACAGATAGTGTGATTACAAGGCCACTGCAGTGCTATATATGTAATATGGGAGCAGCTTCTGTCATGATATACAGATAGTGTGATTACAGGGCCACTGCAGTGCTATCTATGTAATATGGGAGCAGCTTCTGTTATTACAGTGGATATAAAAAGTTTACACACCCCTGTTAAAATGTCAGGTTTCTGTGCTGTAAAAAAATGAGACAAAGATAAATCATTTCAGAATGTTTTCCACCTTTAATGTGACCTATAAACTGTACAACTCAATTGAAAAACAAACTGAAATCTTTTAGGTGGAGGGAAGAAAAAATATAAAAATAAAATAATATGGTTGCATAAGTATGCACACCCTTAAACTAATACTTTGTTGAAGCACATTTTGATTTGATTACAGCACTCAGTCTTTTTGGGTATGAGTCTATCAGCATGGCACATTTTGACTTGGCAAGATTTGCCCACTCTTCTTTGCAAAAACACTCCAAACCTGTCAGATTGCGAGGGCATCTCCTGTGCACAGCCCTCTTCAGATCACCCCACAGATTTTCAATCGGATTCAGGTCTGGGCTCTGGCTGGGCCATTCCAAAACTTTAATCTTCTTCTGGTGAACCAATTCCTTTGTTGATTTGGATGTATGCTTTGGGTCGTTGTCATGCTGAAAGATGAAGTTCCTCTTCATGTTCAGCTTTCTAGCAGAAGCCTGAAGGTTTTGTGCCAATATTGACTGGTATTTGGAACTGTTCATAATTCCCTCTATCTTAACTGAGGCCCCAGTTCCAGCTCCAGTTCCAAGAAAAACAGCCCCAAAGCATGATGCTGCCACCACCATGCTTCACTGTGGGTATGGTGTTCTTTTGGTGATGTGCAGTGTTATTTTTGCGCCAAAGATATCTTTTGGAATTATGGCCAAAAAGTTCAACCTTGGTTTCATCAGACCATAACACCTTTTCCCACATGCTTTTGGGAGACTTCAGATGTGTTTTTGCAAAATGTAGCCTGGCTTGAATGTTTTTCTTCGTAAGAAAAGGCTTTTGTCTTGCCACTCTAGCCCATGGCCCAGATATATGAAGAATACAGGAGATTGTTGTCACATGTACCACACAGCCAGTACTTGCCAGATATTCCTGCAGCTCCTTTAATGTTGCTGTAGGCCTCTTGGTAGCCTCCCAGACCAGTTTTCTTCTCGTATTTTCATCAATTTTGGAGGGAGTTCCAGTTCTTGGTAATGTCACTGTTGTGCCATATTTTCTCCACTTGATGATGACTGTCTTCACTGTGTTCCATGGTATATCTAATGCCTTGGAAATTCTTTTGTACCCTTCTCCTGACTGATACCTTTTAACAACGAGATCCCTCTGATGCTTTGGAAGCTCTCTGTGGACCATGGCTTTTGCTGTGGGATGCGACTAAGAAAATTTCAGGAAAGACCAACTAGAGCAGCTGAACTTTATTTGGGGTTAATCAGAGGCACTTTAAATGATGGCAGGTGTATGCTGACTCCTATTTAACATGATTTGAATGCGATTGCTTAATTCTGAACACAGCTACATTCATATATACATACATATGTCATGATAGTAAACCTATATTGGAATGCAGAGTTCTTCACCGAACCAGATGAGGAATAAGATGAGGCAATTTAGAATAAGAACTCCTTAAAACAGAAACAAAATTGATTACATTAATGAACTCTACAGTCCCATATGGCTTGAATGAGAATAATAGTTTTCGATCTTATCTTTAGATAGAATAAAATAATATTAAAATTTATCACTCTTCCTAGTAAATAGCAGGATATGATCTTAGGTTCGGGTGATGGAATAGATCTGCTTGTGATATAAATTTATTAATCCGGTTAATAACTGAGATAACCATTTGTTAATAATCTAAACTGTGGAGGATATCTGCCTATTTTGAAAATAAAAGTATGAAAATATAAATCTCCTTATTGTAATTTAATACTTGCTCAAACTAAATTATTATAAAATCGAGTATTATAATAATTACATACATAAGAAATTAGAACTGTAATTTTCAGGTTGAAACATAAGATATAAAAGAAGATATATAATACTATATTAGGACCAAAAGTTAGGTTTGTCTCGATTCCATGAAAGGTGTATTTAATGATTTAATAATAATTACATAGTAAATAGGGTATAACTTAGTTATACTTATATTAGTAAAAATATATGAAGTCCAATCCAATGATAGGATGTGCAATAAGATGTAAATTAACTCATCGATTTATATATTCATTATATATGTACTAAATAATGATGCTTATTTATTTATTTCTAGACGTTTGGTATTATTGTTGCATGTTTGATGGACAACAATGGAAATCTATATTGTGAGAATCATTTGGATACTAATGGCTTACACTTCCCTATCTAATTATAAGCATTAGTATAAAAGACTGGCATTTGCCCACTTCCAATATGTCCCTGAGGAAGCAGAAGTGACGCCAAACGTCACCGGGACCTAGAGAGGAGTTCAGCGTTTACTGGGGACAAATTGACCGCAATGGAGTCACAGAACTCACACATATATAATAGAAAGCAAACATCAACATACAGGATAAGTTATAGTTATATTTCTTTGTCAATTGTAACCTTTTGATCATGTTCTTGTATAATTGTTATGAAAATATATATAAAGAAGTGTTGAACACTATCTCCAAATATTAAGAGATTGGATAATAATGATATTTAGATCTATATAATATAAGGAGACAATCATACTATAGAGATATATTCTGATATAATAATCTTTTCCTGTATGATAATTAAGATAGATTATTAAAACTGCTTAAATTTAGAGTCTACTGCTACATATTTATATTATTATTATTATTATATCTACTTAACACAATTATTATAATAGTTTTGCTTTAAAATATTTGCTTACTATATAAATTAAAAGTTTGCACAGCACTTTTTAGAGTAGGTTAGCTTGCTTTGGTATGTTAGATTAGGGGGTAATTGGTGGATCCCAAGTACCACCATTAGGATTAGTTTATTTAGTTTTTTCAGGTTTTGTGCAGATAGTATATTTAGAATTAGTGTAAAGGAGTAAATGGTGGGCTCCGCTACCACCAAATCAGAATAGTATACATTTTCATTGAATCATCACCTTATAGCACTGTGCACTTTATCACTGATTTTTATTTAGGTTATATTAAAATGTAATTTTTTTCCGGTGTCTCTATAGCAATTACATTATTATACTTAACTTCTTTCAGTTTTCTGGTGCGTGTTCATTGTTGCTATATGTTAATTTTAATTGTCGTACTATTATATGTATTGAATAAATTGCGAAATTTTACTTATACAGATAAAAATGTTTGAATTATAATTAATTAATTATATATAATTTTAGTTTTTAGTTTTTTTAAACTTTAGTTTTGGATAGATATTCATTAACTAAAATATGTCAAAATAATATGCTATGTCCTTATATAGAGCCCTATTCAATTTTGCAAATTGCAATTGAATGAGTCCCTAAATAAATATAGGTTAATTAATGAATCATTAAGTGTCATCAATACAAAACAATAAGGGCATCATGAAATCATATACCTGTGAAATTGCTGTTTTTTGGGAAAAAAATCCTTGAATTCACTCTCTTGTCTTCAGTCAGGTGCAGAGATGAGTACTGTATATACTCGAGTATAAGCCGACCCGAGTATAAGCCGAGGCACCCATTTTACCACAAAATACTGGCTAAAATGAGTGACTCGAGTATAAGCCGAGGGTGGGAAATGTGCTGCCCCCTGTGTCCCTCTTGTGCCCTCTGTGTCCCCCTCTCTCTCCGTGTCTCTTCTCCCCTCTCCCTTCCCTGTGTCTCTTCTCCCCTCTCCCTTCCCTGTGTCTCTTCTCCCCTCTCCCTTCCCTGTGTCTCTTCCAACCTCTCCCTTCCCTGTGTCTCTTCCCCACTCCCTTATCACCCTCCTCAACCGCCCTCCTCATCCTCAACCTCCCTTCTCAACCTCCCTCCTCATCCTCAATCCCCTTGTCAACCTCCCTCCTCATCCTCAACCCCCTCCTCAAGCCCTCATCCTCCCTCCTCAACCCCCCCATCCTCATCCTCAACCCCCTCCTCAACCTCAACCCCCCTTCAACCCCAACCCCCCCTCCTTAACCCCCCATCATCAACCCCCCCATCATCAACCTCAACCCTCCTCAACCTCAACCCCCCTTCAACCCCAACCCCCCCTCCTTAACCCCCCATCATCAACCCCCATCCTCATCCTCTCTCCTCAACCCCAATCCTCAAGCCCCCCATCCTCAACCTCAACCCTCCTCAACCTCAACCTTCCTCCTCAACCCCCCCATCCTCATCCTCAACCTCCCTCCTCAACCCCCCATCCTCAACCCCCCTCCTCAACCTCAACCCCCCTCCTCAACCCCTCCTCCTCAACCTCCCTCCTCAACCCCCCCATCCTCAACCTCCCTCCTCAACCCCCCCATCCTCAACCCCTTCCTCAACCTCCCTCCTCAACCCCCTCCTCAAGCCCCCATCCTCCTCATCCTCCCTCCTCAACCCCCTCCTCAACCTCAACCCCCCTCAACCCCAAGCCCCCCATCCTCATCCTCTCTACTCAACCCCACATCCTCATCCTCTCTCCTCAAACCCACATCCTCAACCCCCCTCCTCAACCCCTCATCCTCAACCTCCCTCCTCATCCTCAACCTCCCTCCTCATCCTCAACCTCCCTCCTCATCCTCAACCTCCCTCCTCATCCTCAACCTCCCTCCTCATCCTCAACCTCCCTCCTCAACCTCCCTCCTCAACCCCCTTCTCAACCTCTCTCCTCAACCCCCCCATCCTCAACCCCCTCCTCAACCTTCCTCCTCAACCCCCCCATCCTCATCCTCAACCCCCATCCTCAACCCCAACGCACCTCCTCAACCCCAACCTCCCCCCTCAACCCCAACCCCCCTCAACCCCCCCACCTCCACCAAAACCCCCCTAAATACCTCGTCACATGCGCGCCGGGTCAAGGAGCGGAGGCCGGAGCACAAGCAGGTAAGTGAGAAGAGACGGGGAGGTATTTAGGGGGGTTTAGGTGGAGGAGGGGGGTTGAGGGGGGTTTAGGTTGAGGAGGGGGGAGGGAAAGAGA
The DNA here is from genome assembly GCA_027410445.1 of Discoglossus pictus. Classification (NCBI taxonomy): domain Eukaryota; kingdom Metazoa; phylum Chordata; class Amphibia; order Anura; family Alytidae; genus Discoglossus; species Discoglossus pictus. Next base: position 114,758,455 of record CM050170.1, on the reverse strand, counting down.
CACGGGGGGGTAGAGAGAGACACGGGGGGGTAGAGAGAGACACGGGGGAGTTAGAGACACACGGAGGGGGTTAGAGACACACGGGGGGGGGTTAGAGAGACACTGGGGGAGAGTGACTTGAGTATAAGCCGAGGGGGCCCTTTTTTGCCTTAAAACATAAATGCATAATCATCAATATATTCATAACTAAAATCATTATAACATTTTAAATGTAGCACATGTCATAACGTATTGAAGTGCTTTAAATGTCCTATCCCTGTCAGGCAATTTATAAGCAGTCCATATATTTAAATGCTGTGTAAAATGAACATCATTTTTTTTTTTTTTTTTTTTTTTTTTTTTTTTTTTAAGTATTATAACCGCAATTTTTGTTCTTTTTTTTATATTATTATTAATTAATAGTTCCAAAAGCAATGTACATGAATGAGCAGTAAGGTAGATATATAAGTGCATGTTAAAAATTGTTATTACTTTTATTGCAATATATCATTTTTTTTTATTTATTTTTTATGATGATTAATTAAAATATTATACATTAATTAATCAATAACTGTTATCAATGAAAAAAATAAAGCCTTTTTTGTTCCCTAAGTACATAATTAAATTATATACCTGTCACGGTGATCTTTTTACTGTTCAAAGGAAGCAAACGTCACTCTCTGTGTTGAGTCAGCTTTCGAGACAATGAAACTGTCAATTAAGATGGAAATCATTTTTCATATTTTGCTTCATCCCTATCAGGCAATCAGCAGCAACACAGATATATTGGTATAGATGCAAAACATAAAACATACTCATCTATTGTTAAATAAAACCATTTTTTTTGTTATCATTACTAATTATTAATTCATTAATATATTAATATACATTAATCAATAACTGTCATCAATTCCAAATATAAAGACTTTACTCCTTTTTTTACCATACAAACGTAATTTATTGATATACCTGTAAAGTTGATCTTTATGCTGTTGAAAGGCTGCAAACGTCACTCTCTATGTTGATTCAGCTGCAGCGACACTGAAACTGTCAAATGAGAGGGAAATCATTTGTAATATTTGGATTCATCCTTATGTGACAATCGGCATCATCACGGATATGTCAGTGCATCTTAAAATTTACATATTGTTTGTGGTCCTTTATTTTTTGGTGATATTACTAATTGTTAAATTAATGTACAGTAATAATTAATCACTGACTAAATGTATTCTAAAGAGCAAAGCATTCATATATTACTAAACTAAAGGCATTGTAAAATATAGAATATTTGTTGTTCATAATGATTACTAATAATAAAATAATGTACATTAATAATTAATGAATCAATGTATTAGAAATCTTTTTGCATTAATGTATTAATAAACTTTAACCATTATCAATTTTTCTTAATCATTAATAATTAATAAATTAAAGTACATTATTAATTATTCAAATAATTAATATTCCAAACAGCTAAGCATGAAATTATTGCTAAACTAAAGCAAGCGTAAATTCTAACTTTGTTGCTCCAATTTGTTTAACTAATCCTATTTTTTTAATTAATATTTATTTATTATTTATAATTTACCTATTTGTATTTAATATTCAGCAATCCGTATCCTGAAGAGCTAACAATTTCTTTGGATTTTCCAGCAGCAAAAAATGTCCACTCAGACTGTCATCACCTGAGGAGAAAGTGTCAGTTCTGTGGCAAGTGTGCCCTATATATAGGCTGCGTGCGCGAGACAAAACCGTTAGTTTAGGCGGGAAATCCAATCTTAATGTGTAAATTTGTAAGTTTGTATTGTAAAATGGCGGCGTTAGTCTATGTTTTACGTTTTGCGCAATCATTTTACGTCCTTCCTATCAGTATTTTTCTACCGCATATGTCGCTGGCTGTGTTTTGCGCGGTTCGGGGTTATGTAGCCTCGTTTCCATTTTTTTCGGACACCTTTTTTTTTTTTAGCTTAGCCGATTTACAAGTTCCGAAACGACTTAAATTCAACAAATTCACGTTTCACCTCACTTCCAGACGTCCTGGCTGTTCTCCTGTCCTATCGGTGATGTTTTTGTTGTTTTATTTTTTTGCGTTTTTGTTGTTTTTTGGTTTGCGCGATTAAGTGCTCGGAGTTACCGGCTCACCTCTCTATGCTCATTGCTAAGTCGTACACACCACGAAAAGCATGACGACGTCTCGTAGTTCGACAATTATAATATGTGATAGCACTGCAGTGGCTCTGTAATAACACTATGTATGTAATATGGGAGCAGCTTCTGTTATGATATACATAAAGTGTTATTACAGGGCCACTGCAGTGCGATCTATGTAATATGGGAGCAGCTTATTTTATATACATATAGTGTGATTACAGGACCACTGCAGTGCTATGTACAGTGGGGGTGAGGGGCGAGTTATTTGATCCCCCTGCTGATTTTGAGCGTTTGTCCACTGACCAAGAAAGGATCCGTCTATAATTTTTTATGGTAAGTGTATATTAACAGCAAGAGACAAAATAACAAAACAGAAAAATGCATGTAAAAAAAAAGTTATAAATTGATTTCTAGATCAATGTGGGAAATAAATATTTGACCCCTTTCGACTTAGTACTTGGTGGCAAAACCCTTGTTGGCAATCACAGAGGTCAGACGTTTCTTGTAGTTGGCCACCAGACTTGCACACATCTCTGGCGGGATTTTGCCCCACTCCAGATCCTCTACAAGTCATTAAGGTTTTGAGGCTGATGTTTGGCAACTTGAACCTTCAGCTCCCTCCACAGATTTTCTATGGGATAAAGGTCTGGAGACTGGCTAGGCCATTCCCGCACCTTAATGTGCTTCTTCTTGAGCCACTCCTTTGTGTCCTTGGCTGTGTGTTTTGGGTCATTGTAATTCTGGAATACCCATCCACAACCCATTTTCAATGCCCTGGCTCAGGGGAGGAGGTTCTCACCCAAGATTTGACAGTACTTGGCCCCGTCCATCGTCCCTTTCATGCGGTCCAGTTGTCCTGTGTCCTTAGCAGAAAAACACCCCCAAAGCATAATGTTTCCACCTCCATGTTTGAAGTTGGGGATGGTGTTCTTGGGGTCATAGGCATCATTCCTCCTCCACCAAAGAGGCGAGTTGAGTTTATGCCAAAGAGCTTGATTTTGCTCTTATCTGACCACAACACTTTCAACCAGTTCTCCTCTGAATCATTCAGATATTCATTGGCAAACTTCAGACGGGTCTGTACATGTGCTTTCTTGAGCAGGGGGACCTTGCGGGCGCTGCAGGATTTCAGTCCTTCACGGCATAGTGTGTTACCAATTGTTTTCTTGGTGACTATGGTCCCAGCTGCCAAGATCCTTCCATGTAGTTCTGGGCTGAATCCTCACCGTTCTCATGATCATTGAAACTCCACGAGATGAGATCTTGCATGGAGCATCAGATCGAGGGAGACTGGCAGTTATTTTGTGTTTCTTCCATTTGCGAATAATCGCACCAGCTGTTGACACCCTTTCACCAAGCTGCTTGGCGACAGTCTTGTAGCCCATTCCAGCCTTCTGTAGGTCTACAATCTTGTCCCTGACATCCTTGGACAGCTCTTTGGTCGTGGCCATGGTGGGGAGTTTGGAATCTGATTGATTGCTTTTGTGGACAGATGTCTTTTATACAGGTAACAAGCTGAGATTAGGTGCACTCCCTTTTAAGAAAGTGCTCCTAATCTCAGCTCGTTACCTGTATAAAAGACACCTGGGAGCCAGAAATCTTGCTGATTGATAGGGGATTAAATACTGTTTTCCCTCACTGACCTGCAAATCAATTTATAATTTTTTTGCCATGTGTTTTTTTGTTATTCTGTGTCTCACTGTTAAAATACACCTAACATTAAAATTATAGACTAATCATTTCTTTGTTAGTGTAAAACGTTCAAAATCAGCAGGGGATCAAATACTTTTTTTTTACCCAATGTATGTAATATGGGAGCAGCTTCTGTTAGAATATACATATAGTGTGATTACAGGGTTGTATTGTTTTATTACAGGTCCATGTAGTCCTCTGTTGTGTAATGGCATGTCATGATGAGCAAAGTAAGAACAGACAATACAATTGTTCCTGTTTCATTCCCGCCAGCAGTGGTGTGCAATGGCCAGTAGGCGTAGGCGGCACTACGTTGACTCGCCGAGCCTTTGTATATACCTGGCCAGTAGGTGGCACAACAAGATTTTGTTCTGATTTTTTCTGATTTCCAGCAATGGCAGCCATCCACCACTAGGTGGTGCAGCAGAAATGTTTCTAAATTTCTTGTTGTGTAAAGCTGATCGTCTACCTATACACTAAACCCTTCAACATAACTCTTACCCCTACCCCTAACCTTAAACCCTTTACTAACACTAGGAAGCTGACAAAAATGTCAGCCGAAAATTGACTAAAATCTTGGCCACTCCACGTAGTGGCCGCTGGCTGCCACTGCTGCCACTCAGATAATAGGAAAGGTCCCTTTGTTCAATATGTTTTTATGGTTAAGGTTAGGGTAGTGGCAGATGATAAGATTTACATAGTACACACAGCATCACTAAATTACTATGTAAAGTTTATCATCTGCCACTATCCTAATCCATAAAACTATGCCAGGCGCAAATCCTTTCCCAAACAAACATTCTGCAACCGTTGTTGGAAGATCACAAGTTGGTGTTGCCAGCGTTATGGTCTGGGGAATGTTTTCTTGGCATTGTCTGTGTCCACTCCACCTCGAGAAGGCACTCTCTACCGATTGGGTTATCTATCCATCCTTGCAGATCAAGTATCTTCCCTGGAGCGGATGGGATCTTCTAGAAGGACAATGCATCATGTAACATGACTAGAATTGTCCGAGAGTGGCTAGAGGAGTATGATGAAAACTTTCAAGTAGGTCCCTGGCCTCCTTGAACCCTATTGAGCTCCTATGGGACCACTTTCATTGCCATGTTTGCAGCGTGGATCCTCCACACACACTCTACATCAGCTGTCTGATGCGCTGCAGTCTGCATGGTCCCAGGTACCCTTGCCAATCTTCCAGCATCTTACTGACTCCCTGCCATACCTACTAGCGGTTATTTGGGATATTAGTTGGTGGTCATAATCATGTGACTTGACTGTGTGTGTGTGTATTATATATATATATATATATATATATATATATATATATATAAAAAATTATTATTTTATTTTTTTCACATACAAAATTTACAATAAAAACAATACATCAAGTACTCAACATCCATCCATACAATCTACACATAATAAATACAAATGAATGCAACAGAAGAATGCTATCACCACATCCACAAAATGCATAAAAGCTGCTGAGAATTACCACAATACCCTATATTATTTTGAAATATATAGATCCCATTTTAACCACCTATTTGTAGCCTTTAACAAATCCTTAGTGGTTCTCTGGGCAAAATCTGTTTCCAACAATCGATTCCTTTGGAGGACCGTAACAATGGACCCCCAAATCTGGATTTTCCAATTCAAGGAAACCAACACCTTAGCCACCATTAATACATTCATAACCATTGGTTTACTAATGGCATCAAAACCCTTTAGGAAAGATATTAAATAAAAGTAATTCTGGTGTAAGCCAAATATAGAAATTGCAGATATTCAATAGATTGAAAATACACTCTCTCCATAATGATTGAATTTTTGGGTACAACCACATATGGGCCTGGGTTCCCACCAACCACACGCCTGCCAATACTTAACTGAGTTGCGTCCTGGGTCTAAATCATGTGACCTGATGGGAACCCAGTACCACCTCTGCAATATTTTAAAATTGATTTCCCGAAATGGCACACAGAGCAATTTTTTTTATATACTAGACAAAGCCCCTCTCCAATGCTCAATTTCTAATGAGAACCCCAAATCGGACTCCAATTTCTGTATAGCAGTCGATTTCCCAAAGGGGGATAAAGACTCCAAAATATTCCCACAGTTCAAAATACTAAAAACATAATCTCCATTTTTGCTCAAAGTTTGTTAACTCACGCCTGGACACTCGATTCCCATAGATCTTAGTCACCTCGGTTTTCAAAGAGATATAATGAAGCCATAGCTGTGGCTGAACGCCATTATCTCTGACTACCTCCCTAAATGTTTTTAGCCTATCGTCAGCAAAAAGATCTTGAATACATACAAGATTCAATTTTCCCCACTTAATTTGGGATCCGTGAGGGTTATAATATCCCAAGAGGGAAATTGGTTACTGGAGACGGAAAAGGAATTAGCCCAAATTTCTTTATTACAAACAATTTTTTTAGACAATACGAAACGACCACTGGAAGTCTCTTCAATCTTTTCTTTTCCACAGGTTTATTCTATAACGCAATAGCCAAGCCAGTTCCCTTAGCGATAGTATTTTCTATCTCTACAAATTTCAATTTCCCATTATCCTGGACAAGTCTTAAAATGTGATAAAGAGTTACTGCTTCGTAATAACTTAACAGGCATGGACTACCAAGACCACCATTATCATACGTCCTCAGGATTGACTTTCTAGTCCTAAATGATCTCTGTTTATTAATGAACTTGTCCAACAGGACTTGGAATCTCTCAAGTAATAATTTTGATCTTAGAAGAGCAATGCACGTCATCAAATAGATGATTTTCAAGAGTATAAACAATTTAACAGCAGTAATCCTGCCTAACCAGGACAAATTTAATTTTCCCCAATTACCCAAGGACAATCTAATTTTGACCAATAACAGTTCGTAGTTTAGTCTAACTAATCAATTTACATCAGCTACAAAGTGTATAATCAAGTTAGTTACTTTGTTACCATTTTTGTTAAATAGTCTAAATTCAAACTTATTGTTTGCGTTTTATTATGGTTAATCTTATAATATGAGACCTCTCCATAGTGCTGAATTATTTCCATAACACTACTAATAGACGTAAGTGGATCACTAAATATAACATCATCTGTGAAAAGAGAGATTTTAGGATTTATTTTTTCAATTAATACCCCTTTAATTTTCAATTCATTTCTAATTCTTTCCGCAAGAGGCTCAATGATCAGGGCAAATATACGGGGAGTTAAGGGACAGCCCTGTCTAGTTCCATTACCAATCATAAAGGTGTCTGTTTCAAACCCAGGGCCTACAACTAAAGGTGAGGTATTGGAAATTTCCTCCTCTTATTTTTCTCTTTGCATGTCAGAGATTTTAGGTAGGTTTACCGTTTGAAAAACGTTGGAAATTTGTCCTAACAAAGGTTTAAAAACCTCCTTTACCAATTTCAGCCAGCTTATTATGGGGTATCCCCTCCCTATCTACTATCCTGAAAATTCTTTGCAGGCTGTTTTAATTCCTAAAGTTATTGACAAAGATTGTATTTGCTTTATTACTGCGATGATATTGCTTTTGTTATGTCTCCCATATAGTATTATCAATTTTCAATTAACGTATTTTCTTTATTTGATTCTGTATACTCTCTATTTGGTCTAACTTCTCCCTATCGGGGGCCAATTTATTTGCCAAGGAACACTTACTAAGTTCAATATACAAGTATCTAAGCGACTTGCCTCTTTCGTTTCTCCTTCTCATGCTCATGGCTAACATGAAACGTCTCAGGAAGACTTTCAGTGCATTCCATAAAGTTATTTTCGATGTACCAGATTTTTCATTGAGCATAACAAATTCTTCAATTGATTTGCCAATATACTCCCTGTCTTCGGCAGATCTTAACAGAGAGACATCCATTCTATAATTTTTTGACCTAGCGGTATTGAAGTTCTTATGGATAGATAAAGGGACATCTGCACGGTCCAAATGAGAAATCAAGAGGGTGAAAGGAGGCGGAGCCAGCGTCCTTAACAGCAGGACGCGTGAGGGGAGAGCTCCGTCAGAGTCGCCTGACTTTTGGGCAATATTGCCCTGTAAACCCCCTGTGACACCCCCAATAACATCAGGGGGCACCAGGGGAAGCCGTCGGGCCCCCAGAGAGTCGCCCCGACTACCGGAACGAGGCTCCGGAAGAGTGCTGGAGCACTCTGAGCTCAGCAGCTGCCGCATAGCAGCAGAGCGCCCTGCTTGGAGACTCAGACCGGCCAGAGGCACAGCAGGAGGACAAGGTAGGCTGGAACTGCCAGGGGCTGCGGGGAGAGGCCAGGAGCCCCTATAAACACTGGGCCGCCATCTTGAGAGGCCAAATCAGGCCTAGCCGGAGGGAGAACTCCCTCTACAGATCCCGGGGGCACATAGCATACCCCCCAGTCAACCGAGGGGCAGCAGGGGGATCCCACACACCCTAAAAAAAACCTGAGAGAGAAGGCCGGGCCGCATAGCGGCCATCAAGGCAAAGAAGAAGGGGGAGAGGTAAAGCCCGCGAAACCACAGCCGCCATTTTGCGGCACCACATGGTGGAAGGGGAACAGACACTGACTCAGCTCCCAGCTGACCTACACCCAAGACATCAACCCCCAGGAAGAGCTAGCCCCTCTGGACACCCCATACTGGGTCTCACCTCTCACATTGTGAAAGTGCATTGCACTAAAGGAAAGCAGCAACTAATATCTAGTCTGAAGCTTTAACCCTGACAACACCAGACTCTGCACTGAGCTCAACCGGGCAAGAAGTCATTGCAACTTTACTAATGCAAAGGATCCTGCCACCCTCTAGGTACCACACAGTGACATTTTAACACCTTGACTTAACAACCTCAGACAACCCTGCAGTTAATGTCTTGTGAAATTCTGTAAAGTTCTGCATGAACATTGCTGCAGAGAGCCTTTGCTGCCACCCTGTGGCCACTCAGTAAATTTTATGTTGATGTGGGCCAAGGCAACCAGCCTGAAAGCCCCCTTCCAGTTGCTCTTGGCGGAGTCTGCAAAGACCGATATGAAGCACTGAGCCAAGAGATGTGAATGGAGCCTGACAGGAGGCCCTGACTAACAAGCTACAACGACCGATCTCATATGAGAACACAGCTTTTGACCACACCAACCTAACAAACTCTACAGCTACGCACTCCTGAGGGAATTGATAGCAGAGAAAGCAAGGGGGGAAAATACTGCAGCTCCTGTAACACGCACATCTCTATCTTCAGAAATGAAGAAAAGTAGAAAGAACTCCTCCGCAAAGGGCATCCGAGAGCACTTCACACCCAAAACAACAAAGCCGCCATCTCCACTGGATTCAGCTTCAGACCACTTTGAATCATCTGATCAGGAGGAGATTCCCAAGAGGTCAAAACAACACATAGACCTATCGCCTAGGTCCATTGCAACAATAGAACAGCTTCTAACCAAGGCACTAGAACCCTTAAGAAATGACCTGAAAGAACTGGGGCAGAGAACCCAACTTCTGGAGGAGATGGTGGATCAGATGGGAGAAGCGCAGCAACATGACAGGTCTGCCATAGACCAGAACTCGTATAATATCATGGAGCTGAATGATAAGATTGAAGATCTAGAGAATCGATCCCGCCGCCATAACGTCAGGATATGGGGGATCCCAAGGACTACACAAGACCTGACAGGGTATTTAAAAGGAACCTTCACTTCAATACTACCCGATCACCCAGAGGAAGTCCTCGAAATTGAACGAGCCCACAGAGCACTAGGAGGTCCGAGAAACCCAGAGACCCCCAAGGATGTTGTGGTGAGATTCTTGAGACAACAAGCCAGAGACCTACTCTTAGCAGAAACAAGGAAGAAGCAGACAGTCAAAGGACCAGATAACTTCAACCTACAAGTGTATGCAGACCTGTCCCCCAACACACTAGACAGAAGGAGACAGATGAAACCTGCACTGGCGATTCTGCAACAGAACAAGCTCCAATATCGGTGGAACTTCCCCTTTGCCCTCACCTTCAGTTACCAAGGTACCTCACACACCACCCGCAACTTGGAAGACTGCCTCGCAGTGCTGCGCCAGATTCGTCTCTGCCCAACACAACTTCCCCCCTCCTCCTCCCATCCCGAAAAAACAGTGGACTGTGGTAGGGTCACAGCGACCGAAAGAAAACCCGCCTCCCCCCAGCAGTCCCAGAGACAAAAACCTGCCCTGCAGGAGCCAAGGCAGGCTGAGTACTCAGCACAGAGGAGGCCCGGGCCCGACTTCAGAAGGCTTGATACCATCGCGATCGGAGTGAAGGCAACCAACCAACAGGAAGTTGTTTTGAGTCTTTAGTTTCTCATTAATTTATGGGACTTCTCTGACCTGCTTTAGTGAGAGTAGAATAGGCACTGATGACTTTAGTTAGGTCAGATGTTAGTCGAGGACTCTAATGAAGGGCCTGTTAAAGTCTGATGCCCGAAATAGACGGAAGGCATCCTAGTTTACTTCAGTTAGTTGAAATGTTGTTGAGGTTAATAGTTATTATTTTTGGAGAGAGGATACCACTAGACTTGATAGAGAAGCGCGTAAGCTCCCAGGGAGCAATTAGCAAATTATCTCTATGTCCAGAAAGATCACCACTGATAAAAATGTATGCGGAGAACTATAAATTCCCAGCTCACAGTAGTCGAGGTTTATGCAGTCAACAAAGCCTAACTCAGGGGACTAGCTTTCAGGAGATTAGAGGAGCCCGTGGGACTGAAGGAACTTGGTCAATTGTAAATCTAATGTTGTGTCTTTCTGCTTCCCTCTGGCCTAACAGTGGACGGAGTCTCCAGCACCAGAATCCCCCCTCCAAGCCTCCACCCGTCCCCGGCCACCAAGGAATGGATGTCGGACAAGGAATAAAAGGTAGCCAGGCAGACCATGCACTCCTATCCACCAAAACACGAGTAGCTCAGAGTACATATTTATAACTCACAATGTTAAGGGTTTTAACTCCCCCTTTAAGAGGAGGAAAGCCTTTAGGCAATACAAAAGATTGAGGCCCTCGGTTATCTTCATGCAGGAGACCTTTTTCACACGAGTGTAAACCAAAATATCTGCATGGAGAATACCCGACAGTGTACATGGCCACTCAGTCTACGAAGAGGGCAGGGGCAGCTATCCTGATACATAAACACTTCCCATTCACCCCGGAACATACTAGAATAGACAAAGAGAGGAATTATGGTTTGGTCACCGGCTTAGTCTCAGGCCAAATAATCTCCCTACTTTCCCTATATTCCCCCACAAACTCACCACACCAAACCCTGATTAACACGCTAAGAGAGTTAGACACACTAGATCTAGGCAAACTGGTGATTGGGGGGGATTTCAATCTGACCCTAGATCCAGCAATAGACAGATCAGGACACGCCCAGGACTCTAGCATCTCAAAAAAACTGAGTCAAATTAAGCAGCTAATGGCCAAAATGGGCTTAGTGGATACCTGGAGAGGCTTACACTCGTATAATAAGGAATACACATACTACTCGCCCACGCACGGCACCTACTCGAGGATTGACACATTCCTAACAAGCTCTCTACTTTTTGATAATATCCGAGAATCTGACATTGTTCCCTGCCCCTGGTCTGATCACGCAATAGTAGCTATTAAATTAACGTTATGCCCTAACCTATCCCCATTTAGGAGCTGGAGGATCGACGAACACCTTCTGTCAGACCCCAGCAGCTTAGCATCCCTAGCGGGAGACATTAGGCAGTACTTCGAGCTGAATGATTCTCCTGATACAGGGGTAGGCTGGATTTGGGTAGCCCATAAGGCTTATATAAGGGGCTGCTGCATCAAACTAACAGCACAGCACCGTAAGGCACTCAGACGGAAAGAGGAGGATTTAACATCCACCCTCAACAACCTAGAAAAACTCAATCAAAACTGTCCCTCCACAAAGCTCCGTGACCAAATCAACAAAGTCAGGATAGAACTAGATGGAGTACTCTCTGCCCATACAGAGAAGGCTATGAGGGGGACTAGGCACCTATATTATTGGAAAGCTAACAAACCAGACAGAATGCTGGCTAGGAGGCTGAAAGCTAAAGAGATCCAGTCTAGAGTGACCCAAATTAGGAAGCCAGATGGCATAATCTCTTGCAGCCCTAGGGATATACAGAAGCAGTTCCAAACCTTTTACCAGCAGATCTACTCGTCAGGGAAACTGGCAGAGGGGTTGGACCTTGACTCCTTTCTAAGTACCATCGACCTCCCCTCATTAAGTGAACCACAAGTAAATAGCCTTAACCTAGATATCTCACAAGAGGAGGTGGGAACAGCAATCCATAGCCTTAAGATAGGTAAATCCCGGATGGCTATTCCAATCAATACTATAAGAAATTTGAAATCCTATTAAACCCCTATCTGACATCCCTATTCAACGCTATCATGAGAGGGGAAAAAATGCCCCCGGAGCTAAATCAAGCGGAACTAGTAGTCATACCAAAATAAGGTAGGGATAGCTTGGAGGTGAAGAACTACCGGCCCATATCCTTACTGAATGGGGATTTCAAGCTAATGGCCAAAATAATGGCAACTCGAATCTCCAAGTTCGTGCCAGAAATTATCCATAAAGATCAGGCGGGGTTTATACCCCATAGACAGGCAGGGGACAATGTCAGACGTATCCTTAACATCCAATACCTAGCACGGAAAAACAACTCTCCAAAGTGCCTGCTAGCTCTAGATATAGAGAAAGCCTTCGACACGGTTGAATGGCCGTTTCTGTTTAAAACCCTGGACAAATTTGGTTTCAGGGGCCGGTTTATCACCCTACTCCGCACATATTACGAAGCCCCAACAGCCTTCTTGAGGTTGCCAGGCGACCACAGAGCCCAAATTAACATACAGAGAGGAACGAGACAGGGATACCCACTCTCACCCCTACTGTTCGCCATAGTCATGGAACCCCTAGCGCAACTCATTAGAGCGGATAGGGAAATCCAAGGGCTTCAGGTGGGGCTGCAGCACTACAAATGCTCATTCTTTGCAGACGATATTCTATGCACCCTAACAAATCCCGGGTCCTCTATTCCGGCACTGATGTCAACTCTTGACAAGTTCGGTAAGGTGTCAGGGCTTAGGCTGAACTTAGGGAAATCGGAAGCTCTAAGCTTAGACATGGCACAGGGCGACATAGATCATTTGAAATCCCTATTTTCCTTTGCGTGGCCCACCAAGCACATAAAATACTTGGGGGTCAACATCACACCTAAAATTTTATATAAGGCCAATTACCCCCCCATGTACAAAAAACTAAACGAAGATTTGTTCAGATGGAGGACTTGCCCTCTCTCCTGGACCGGCCGAATAGCGGCAGTTAAAATGAACATCCTTCCAAGGATTCTATATCTCTTCCGTACGCTCCCTATATCAATCTCTTTAAGGGAATTGGACCGGTTCCAGTCCAACATCTTTAGATACATATGGAACAACAAAAAATCCTGCATCCCCAAGAAAGTAATGTTTAGACATAGCAAGGAAGGGGGACTATCTTGCCCAAACCTGCAAGACTATTTTAAAGCGGCCAGACTATCCCAACTACCACAAATACATTCAGTCAGACATCAGCCGAGCTGGGCCTTCTTGGAACAACAGCAAATGCAACAACACAGCTGGGACACACCAATTTGGGTTCCTGAAGAAATGACCCCGTTAAGAACTCACCCAAACCCCATAATAAACCTAAATTTAACAACTTGGAAATGGGCCAGATCTAAGAACAAACTGGGCATAGGTACATCTCCCCTTTGGTCGGTCCTTTCTTCACAGGATATATGGGCTTCCATGAGTATTATGTCGAAACATTGGTGTGCTTCCAGAGAACTAGATAAGTTAGGCTCCTGGTTTAACGGGAATCATTTGATGACCCTGAGACAGTTCGAAGAAAGACATACCCTCCCCCCAGGGGAACACTATAACTATCTAAAAATAAGAAGCTGGGCCTGTGAAGCATTTAAAAAATTTGGACCCCCGAAATCCTCCTGGTTCTCAGTAATCTGCAAAACTCTACCTTTAACGAAAGGAATATTAGACACTTTATATGACACATTCACTAAATCAAATAATACAGAAAAAACATCATGTATTTGTAAGTGGGAAAGGGAGCTAGGAGGTGAATGGGATCTGAAAAAATGGCAGAAATCATTCTCCAACATACGCAGGGCAACAAGTAACTGCTCGCACATAGAGACATCTATAAAAGTTCTCCAGAGAATATTTTGCACCCCAGACAAACTCAACAAATATGATCCCAGAGTGAGTAGTAACTGCTTTAGGGGCTGTTCACAGATAGGAGATCACGCCCATACCTGGTGGCTATGTCAGAAAGTCCATGACTTATGGGAAAAGATAGCATTAATGGCAACGACGTTATTTGGTATAAGAGTCACAGCTACTATGGAATCCTGACTACTAGGGGTTAAACTCTCTAGTTTATCAAAAAAACAGAATAGGCTATTCCAGATAATGGCCGCCGCCACCAAAGTACACATAGCCAGCCAATGGAAGTCAGAAAAGGTAAGCGTGCAAGAGGTTATAAAAAAAATAAATTACATAGCAATAAATGAAAAGTTAACATCTGCTATTCTAGATACTTTGGCTCAGTTCCAAGAAATCTGGAGGCCTTGGCTAGAGTCTTCGTTAGGTTTCCCCTTGCCCTGAAGGGCTCACTGATAGCACTATAACAAAAGCAAAACAGAACTAGGCCAAAAAAAGGCTTGGAGCGGAGAAGACTCGAAGACTGGTCCTGGAGGCTCTGATTTGACTGGTTCGTCTGGAACACAACACAGGAGGTGAATGTTTGCATCATAATTGTATAAACTCAACCTGATCTAGGGATTCCTCCCTTATCTCCATAGTTATTTATTTATTTGTTTATCTAAAGTTTCAGTTTCTATGTAAATAAGTTCTGTTTGTTCATGCTTCCCTTGCTTAAATTAAAGGACCTAAATAACTATTTAGTAATGGGAAAAATTAAAAATATAAATCTGGAAGGAGATGCTAGTAATTTGACCACGAGGTATATATGTTTATAGAAAATCTTATGTGTTAATGTACCTAATGCCTGTCCTTACTTTGTATCCCTTTCAATAATTGTTTTTATTACAAATGAGAAATCAACCCAATCTTTAACGTATCAACTTTACCAATTAGATTTTGGTCTACTAGGCAGTAGTCCATTCTCGTGTATTACCCGTGGCGCTTAGAAAGAAACATAAAGTTTCTTTCTTCTGGATGGAGAGTGCGCCATGCGTCATACAGATTATATTTAAGCAATGTTGCCTGAAACCTGCATGAGGTCGAAGGTACTTCTTTTAAAGCCCCCATTGGATCCTTAGCCTTATGGTCCAGATCCCTGTCAAGAACCATATTTAAGTCTTCAGAGACTAAAAGAGTACCCTTTTTTTATCCTATGAATGTTTTTCATCATCCTATTTAGGAAACAATTCTGATTTTGATTCGGAGCATAAAGATTTGCAATAGTATACATTACGCTGTTAATTGTACCAATCCAAATTGCAAACCTACCCTCCTCATCTATTTGTGTAAAGTCCTCCTGAACAGTATTGTTTTTTTGTTTTTTTTATCAGAATAGCCGTACCTCTCGACTTCTTCCTAAACTTAGACACTGCACAAAGATCATAAACATTGCTCATAAATGTACGCTCACTGTTAACTGACCAGTGTGTTTCTTGTACACATATAATATCTGGGTTCACTAACTAGAAACATTTAGATAAAACACCTCTTTTATAGGGGGAATGTAACCCTCTCACATTTTAATGCAATTATTTTAATAGGCTGCTCCATTTAATATGGGTAAAAACACTCTTACGACAGCAGTTAAATGTTTCAAAAATTCTCTTCCTAGACACACCAAGAAATAAAAATATTATATAACTTATGTATATGCATTTGTTTTTCAACCATCACCCACTTCCAAGCAACAAGCACAAAAATAACACAACAGCATTCTAATCCTCTAAATGGTTGAACAATACTAAAAACCGTCATTGTTAGATGTAGCTCTGGACAGGAAGAGGGACGCTGACCAGAGCCTCGGAGCGATCCTAGACCACATAATATCAACTTTTACTGAATCCAAAGCATATTTTATCATATTTACTTGAATACCACCATGCTCCCCAAAGAACGAAAGTAATAACACCTGAAAACCCCAGCCTATGTCCTAGACTTAACCCATTCGGCCCGATTTGATCTCTTTGGGGTGTTCTCCTTCATCCAAGGTACTTTTAATATTTTCTTTTACTAAAAACTGTTTGGCCTTTCTCATAGAATTGATAACTGTTTTATGACCATCTTTAAACAGTATGACTTTGGCCGGATAACCCCATTTGTAGGACAGCTTTTCATCCCAAAGTACTTTTGTAAACTCTCTAAAACTTCTCCTCTTCTGTAGAAAGATCCACAAAATCCCCAATAGGGTAACCCATGGAGGTGAAAAGTTTTGATACATGATCACACAGGTCCCTGGCCTCTACACTTTCTGGAATCCCCCTTAGCCTTAAGTGGTTCCTTCTAAAACTATCATCCAATTTGACTTGTTTATGTTTCATTAACTTCACCTCCTCCTCTAAATTTTGAACCCGCGCTTTCAATTGCTGATTCTCTTCCCATATTTCTGCATTCCTCTTTTCAACCTCTGTGCACCTTATACCTATTGCCACCATAGCTTTGGTGTTATTTGCCATTTCACTAGCAATTTGATTATGTAATGAAATCTGAAATTCACTCAAGTTCTTTAGGAGTGAAACTGTCAATACTTCCTCTCCCTCTAATATCGGGGATTTCATCTCTTCAGTAACAGCTGAAGTATCAGAACTAGAAGTGTTAAATGTGGATAGCTCCTCTGCTAAAGATAGCTCAGAATGGGGCATAATTTTAGAAAGTTTTTTATCTTTACCTTTCTGGACAGGCATTGACAGATTGCCTGTATTCCTAGTCGGTCTCCTAATAGATTTTTCCATACTCTTCCCTTTAGATGAATTATGACTCATCCTGACAGCACACTTATAAAAAAGGACTATAATTCTCAAACTGAAATCTCTAGATTGTACTATCACGTAAATAAAAAATGGCCCACTATGATGCAGCTCCTATTATTAAACCATTAAATCAATGTCTGATTGAGAGAGACTTTGCAGAATAGAGTAATAAACTCTTCTATACCTCTTTATATATAATCAACTCCTAACCTTGGACAACCGGACCAAGAGTAGAATAGAAATGATGATATACTTCTCAAAATGGACCCCTCATTGGAAAGACCCCTTAGAGACTCAACCCAGACATCTAGTAGAGCCCATTTCTAAAGCATATACTTTAATTTTTTACAACTTGTTACTATGATATCAAACTGCATTGGTTCTGAAAGAGACCATTAGACCTCTGGGAATATATTAAAAAAAACAGTCACTAAATCCTCCTGCCCACGGCACCTAAACCGGGGGTTAAACCAGGGCTTGTATTGAATACATCCCTAGATACACTCTAATACCTCCCTTCTGACTATATAGAATGAGTGACCGTGAATAAGCGTACATACGTCACCTGAAGGGATCCTGCCACTACCCCCTTGCCTCTGCATATAATACGCCTACGATATGACGTCAATTGGTAATAAGTGTCAAAGTATGAAAACAACTAAGACCTCTAATAGCGCTCCTTTCTAAGGTTGTTCCAACATATATATCTATCCTTATATTAAATAGAACCCTTAGGGACCCCAATATCTCCCACTCTATCTATGTACAATGGGTTTTCTAACATTAGGCACATTTATACAACCTGGAGGTACTGCCACTACCCCCTTATCTTGGAATATAAAACGCCTAAACACTGATGTTAAATAGTATTAAGTGTCCAAGTATGCGAACAACACCCCTCAAAAACTCCCAAACTTTAACAGTAGTATTTTTTTTTTAAATAAATCTTTTTTTTTTACTTTAAACATACAAAGAAAGAAATAACCCACATAAAAATACAGAAACAAATACAGACATATATACAACAGATTGATTCTTACAAATAGGCAAGATTATATTTCATACAAAGTTTGTTCATTGAGAACATTTCAAACTCATTTATTAATTCTCTCTTTTTCTTTCCCTTTCCTTTCACCTCTCTTCATTTCCTTTCCCAACCCCAACGTAAGAAACAAATCTAGTACAAAGGGGAGAAAATAAACAAGTTGGTGATGGCGCCTCTAGAGCGGGATAAAACATCAAGATTGATTCCTTATCTCTTTTCAAAAATTTTTTCCAACCGTCACTTTTTAATCTAATTATTTTCAGAGTTACAATAATTGTCCCAAATTGTCCATTTGGTTATATTATGTTTTATTAACTCTGCCATGTTGAAATCTTTCACTAATGCACTGTTACTTTTAAGTATAATAAAGATCTCATTCCAGGAAGGAGTATTTTGTTGTTTCCAATAACAAGCCAACTTCCATTTTGCAATTGAAAGAACTTGCAAAATGAATGCTTGTGTCGGATAGTTCAGTCCATGCGGCATTATATGTAAAATGACCATTTGTGGTGATGAAATAATAGTTGTACCTAATATTTGTTATATATTGTAAAAACAATCCGTCGAAAAGGTATGAATCCGTGGGCATTCCCACCATATATGCAAGAAAGAGCCTGGAAAACCACAGTCCCCCCAGCATAAATTTTGTTCTAGTTTTCCTGAGAATTGACTATTTTTTTCAGGGACAAGATACCATCTATTTAGGATTTTGACCTGGACTTCTCTTAAAGCTGCATTTTTAACATATTTGTCAGTTATGGAAAAAGCTTTCTTCCATATTTCTATAAGAAAATCTACTTTTAACTCTTTTTCCCAAATTTTCATATTTATTGTTTTACCATTTTGAGATGGTTCTCTAATAATTTCAAAGCATGTAGATATTAAATGCTTTCTATTGTTTTGTACTAGCAACTTTTCAAAATCAGTAAATTCTTCTTGTTTTGTGTAATACAAATTATATTTTTTCAGTGCCATTTGTAGTCTTACATATTCCAACCAATCTTTTTTATCAATATTATACAATTTAACAAAATAATCAAATGGTGCAAATTCTGTCCCTAAATACAGTTTTTGTAGTGTATCAATACCTTTATTAATCCATTTATTTGAAATTGAAATCTGTAATATTCTCTCTAATTCTTTCATTGACATAATTAAACGTGGATACGGAACTAGCTCAAATTTTTTATTCAGTTTATACCAAAATGTTATAGCTTTTTTAAATATCCAGAAATCCGTCATTCTTTTTTCTTTTTTGCCGATTCTTCCAAAAAAAATCAAGTCTCTTTGTTTACAGTCTTTTAGACTAGCTCTTCAATTTGTGTCCAGGAATATGTTGCCACTGGATCTATCCATTGAACTATTTGGAAAATAATTATCGTGGAAAAGCTTGGGTATGATATACCTCCATTGATAAACTTTGTCGTTAAAATATCCTTTTTAATTCTTGATTTTCTTTCATTCATAACATAATTATCTAATAAGGTTTGAAACTTCTTAATCCAATATAAAGGAAGACAAACTGGAATATTTCTTACATAATAGTTAAATCTTGGTAGATAAGCCATTTTTATAGTGGCTACTCTACCTGAAAAAGAAAGATTTTTATTCTTCCAATCTTGTATAATATTAAAGCATTTTCACATAGTTTTTTATAATTTAATGCAATAATCTTCTGTATGTCTTTATCATACAATATAAGGGCCTCATTCTATTATCGGCCGCAGCCGTTGCTGGGCAGCAAGGACCGGCCGCAAGCTATTCGGCTATTCTATTCCCCTCCGGCCGGGGATTCCGGCAGGCTTGCGGCCGGTGCCTTGCTATATCTTGCGGCCGCTCGCGCCGGAGGAAATCCTTTGATCTAAAACGGCCGCAAGGAAAGCGGCCGTAAGAAAATCCTATTTGCAATTCAATTGCTTCAATTTGCTTCAATTGACTTTTTAGATTTCAGAGCTTACGGCCGGTCTCCAGTTTTAAATTCATATCTAGTATTTCTGTTTTTTGAAGGGTAAGCTTACAGTATGAGATAAAACTAAATTCATTTAATATTTCCTGTAGATATTTCAACACATTTTTAGGTCTAGTCAACATTAATACTACATCATCTGCGAATAAAAAATATTTTCTGTTCCATTTCATTAATTTCAATTCCCTTTATATTCTTTGAGGACCTTATTAATTCAGCCATTGGCTCTATTACTAAAGTAAATAAGACAGGGGATAAAGGACACCCCTGTCTCATCCCGTTTCTTATAAGGAATCTACAGAATCTAAATCCCAAGCTAGCCACCGTTGCCTCAGGGTTTATATATAAAGTCCCTATTGCTAGACGTCCAAATGCCCCAACACTGAATTTATCTAATGTAAGTTTCATATACTCCCACCCTATTCTATCAAATGCTTTCTCTGCATCTAAAGAAAAAAACAGGGTGGGAGTGTTGTTTCTACCAACATACTCAATAAGATTCATTAATTTACGTGATTTTTATCACTTCCCTGCCTACCCAGAACAAAACCGTTCTGGTCTTTCACAATTTAAAGGGAAATGGGTCTATATTCACTACAATCTAGGTTATCTTGTTTCTTTTTGGGAATTGGAACAATGGTTGAAAGTAGAAATTCACCTTTAGTATTACCAGTATCTTTTATTTCATTATAGAGATCCCGTAAATGCTCTGCTATAACAGGTTTACATATCTTATAAAAGAGGTTGATGAAGCCATCTGGGCCTGGCAACGTATATAATTTAAGGTCTTTAATGGCCTCTTCAACTTCAACCATTGTAATAGGACTATTAAGATATTCTAATTGGGACTCTGATATACTCGTAAGAGATATTTTATCCCAAAATTCCTGAATTTGTTCTGTTGTCGGTTTTATAAATTGTGGGTTTGCATCTAAATTATATAATTCCAGATAGTAATTTGCAAATGTCATAGCGATATCTGTTGTGTTACTAATGCTTTTACCTTTACTATGCAAAGTTTCTATTCTTTTCCTAGTTAATTTATTTTTAATTTTATTAGCTAGTAATTTACTGATTTTATTTCCGTAATGATGCAGCCTTTGTTGAATCTTCCATAAAGATCTATCTGATATAATTTGATTTATTTTTTTAATTTGAGCCTGACACTCTTTTATTTTATTTAAAAGAGCTAAATCAGGATTTTGTTTATTTAACATTTCCCAATTATATAAATCAATATACAGCTGTCTTAGAGTGGCTCCTCTTTGTTTCTTTCTTATACTCTTCCAGTTAATCATAATTCATCTTTATAAAGGCTTTTTGTGCATTCCACATAGTAGATTTATGGTCAACTGATCCTATATTAATTTAAAAAAAAACTTTAACTTCTTTTAATTTTTTCTTTTTTATCCTCATCTTCAAATAGAGAATTATCCATCTTCCAACAAGGAATCATAGGTTAGTCTGTGCCCAGATTAAGTTTGACCAGAACAAAGGCATGATCTGAAATATCAATTGGGCCTATTTTAACTTCTATAACTTTTAAAATCGACTTACTGTCTGTAAAGACATAGTCAATTCTTGTATAAGTATGATGTCTACCTGAAAAGAAGGAATAGTTCATTTGATTTGGATATAACACCCTCCATGTATCATAAAGATTATATTTCAATATGCTCTTTAAGAATTGATTTTTTTTTCTTTTAGTATTAGCATCACACTCTGGATGTTTGGAGGAATTCCTTTCCAGTTGACAATTTATTATTATATTAAAATATCCTCCAATTATAGAAGTTCCTTGTGCATATCTTTTCCAATGGGCCAATGCATATTTAATAAATGAATTCTGTTTATTATTTGGTGCATAAATATTTAAAAATGAGATTTTTTCCTGACCTTTTTTTACCAACTCAGAGTATGTATCTTCCATTGGGATTGCATATGACAAGTTCTTCATTCAACAGTAAATCCTTATTGAACAAAATGGACACCCCTCTAGCTTTTTTCTTAAAAGTGGCATTATGTACAGTGTCAAACCCATTAATAGCAAACTTTGGAATGTTATCCTTTTGCCAGTGTGTTTCTTGTAGTAACAGAATATCTACTTTTTCCCTTTTCACTAAATTGCCTATAGGATTTCTTTTGGCCGGATGGTTCAAGCCTTGACAATTAAAGGTCATGATGTTAAGAACTATTTGACATTATACTCCAGAAACACCATCTCAAAAAAACAAAAAGGGGGTGTGGAGTGGGCGAGGAGTAAAACCAACAACAAAAATAAACAACTTAATCTATCATTGTACACAGATATTCCTCAATATGTTCCGATTGACACCTTGATCCACTTCTGCCTCCTGACTTCTAATAAATAAGGGGGATAGGAAGAGGGTCTAAGCGACAATGGGCAAACTTAAACAAAGTGGCGGTGGTGATTCCTGTAGCTTTTATCCCTCTATGCATAATAATTATTTGCCTTTAAACCAATTAACTTGTGCAGCCTTTTAACTGAGATATTTCAAATTTCCTTTCCTATATTTCTGTCCTTCTTAGTCTTATACTACAAATAAGGAATATGAACTTTTCTGCACCTTTCTGCAATTGCTCTTTCTTTTCTTTCAATATATCTTTTACCCTTATCTCTATTTAATTTCATTTCCCTCCTCTTTTATATATATCCATCCACTTTCTCACCCCTTTCTTCCCACTCTTACAATACTTTTTTTTTTTTCACTCCTTTTTCTTCTCGTTCTTTTTTCCCACTTTTTCCCTTGAATTCACAAATTGACTTTTTAATTTAAAAAAGGTGCTCTAGTGCTTTAATCTCTAACCCTTCTTTATGTTTATTTACTTTTGATAGAATTTCACTAATTTTATTTCCCTTTTTAAATTGTGTTTTAAGTGTCAAACATGAAATCATTTACAAAATATTATATAATTTTACTCATGGTAATACCACCCCTAGATTAAATTGCAAAGTATCTTAGTATCTATAACTCCCTTTTATAAAGTATTTTCATGTCATATACATTCAATTAGTCTACCTAATAAAGTGCCTCATAAAATAAAGTGCTTTGTGACAAATACATTTCCTCTCATAGACGTTATTAAATACTACACTCTTTTTATTTTCTTCTCTTTTTTCTTTTTACCATTTGCTAACTTAACCATATCTCTATGTCATATATTTATCTAATAAAAAATGTGTTTATATTTTGTTCATATAATTATTTATATAATAAAGTGCTTTGTGAGTGTTACATTTCATTCAATAAATAGTGTTCACATAACATCATTTTTTACAGTCTTAATAACCCCCCCCAAAAAGAAAACATTGTTTAAAAATATATCATATTCACCTCAAAATTTCTGTACAGTGATTTATCTCGTCCCCTTTAAATGAAATAAATAAACAAATATATCCAGTTCTACTCAAGGAGCTTCTCATATAGCAATAAGTATTTCCCTAAACTCTCATTCACTAAATATCACCATTATAGAAACCTGTTGTAAATCATCATTATATTTATATCATGTTAAGTAGGAGCAAAGGGAAATTCAAAGGAAATCAGAGAAAAACCTGATTAGCAGGGGGAAAATAAAATTAAAACCATCATCCACAATTATTAATTTTCTAAGAGTAGTTACTTACACCACTTCACAAGAAAATATTGTCCTTCTTCTTTTGTTGTGATTATATTTTTTTGATTATTAAATTAATTTATCGGTTTTACAGGATATGCCCATTTAAAAAATAAATCTTTTTCTCTTAAGATCTTTGTTATATCTCTGAAATGTTTCATTTTATTTAAAATTTCTCCTGGAATATCAGGATAAATTTGAATCTTGTCATATGGAGTTTGAAAGGTCTTTTTTTTTTCAAAAGCTTCCTTCATTATTTTATCTTTTATTGCGAAGTGGCTTAGTCTAACTATCACATCTCTAGGAACAGACTTTTCCAGAACTTTGGGAAGTGGGATACGATATACATTATCTAGATATTCTTCATTGATATTATCTTTTTTCAACAAATGAGCATGAAATAATAAGATATAGCTTTTTAAATCCTTAGCTGGTATTGTTTCTAAAATTCCACAAATTCTTATTTTATTTCTTCTAGCTGTTTGTTCTAAACAGGCAGTCTTAAAATTAAGTTCTGTCACTTGCTCTTTCAGTTCCTTAATTTCTTTATTAAGAAAGATAATTATGACTAAGTTCTAAACCCTGTATCACCTTAGCTTACTTTGTTATAGCTAATGTATTCTTCGCTATTTCCTGCGACAATTCTATTTTTATTGTCTCTTGAAATTCTCTGAAAAGTATTTTAATTGATTTCAGGTTTACTCCTTCTTCCCCATCTTCCAAGTCAACCTCTTTTTTTGTAGCTATCAGATCCTCCTCAAATCCAGGTTGGGTGTTTGAAGAGTCTAGCTGTGAGCTAGATTAACTATCCATTTGTTTTTTCTCTTTAGTTCCTGTTTTTGGGGAGGAAACTGTTTCTCTGGTTTTAGATATATATATTTTTTATCTCTTGATTTACTTTTAATACCTTGGTTCTCTTTATCTCAATTTTTTTCTAGCTTGCTCATTTTTATCCCCTTACCTTTAATCTCTTTCCTTTTTTCACAGTCTGCTCTTTTCACATCAACACCTCCCTCCTCTTTCTATATTACCCTCTTATATATTTTTCTTTTAACAAGATTATTATTTAAATTGAATATTTCTAAATTAATCAATTCATTATTGAATGCTCTAGAATGTTATCCTAGATATCCATATATGGTATATCTACATCCAAAATTACAAATTATTGTCATCAAATTCACTTTTCAATTCAATTCAATATTAACATAATCCTATCCCAAACCTCCTAAGGGAGTAAAACATGTTTTTTCTTTAAATGTATTGGAGGAAGAGAACTTAATTCCAAAACAGTGTTCACCTTTCTTGAGAAGGGCTTAAAAGTTGGATTTCTAATAAAAGTGGTGTTCCAAAATATATACCATCTTTGGGAACATTTTCAGCAATATTTATGTTCTTCCTATAAGATACTTGTGCTTTTTCATCTTTCTTCTATTTTCCACTCCTTTCTCCCCCTTTCCCCCGCTCTCTCCCTTTCCTCCTCCTTCAATTTTCACCTCTTCCCTTTTTTGGCTTCCTTTAGTTTCTTATGCATTGCTTTAGCTTTCTCACTACCCTGAGGTATATCTCAGCAATCAATAATTGTTCTACCTGCTTCAGGGGATTCTTTAGCAGTGTAAGATTATACAAAGTCAGAGTGTTTTCTTTTTTTTTTCATTCCATTCTCATCGTTTTCCTGATCTTGCAGCGTGCAGCAGGCTTCCCCTTACACTTTCTCTCAGGCTTTTGTTCAAGTGGAGTTTACCACTTGCTCCATAAAATTCTCGCCGGCATCTCAATTACCTCACAAGGATCTTAATTCTAGCGTAAACCTCCTTATTCAAGACCTCGAGGAATATTTACAAAGCACTGCCGATTTTCCATAGAGCAGTCTCAGTATCTGCAGCAAACACACAGACCGCCGCCATTTGCCCAACTAGGCACCTTCTGGGCGTGTCAAGGTAGTATTAATGTCCAAGTATGGGAGCAATGTCCACAAAAATGTCCCAAGCTTTGGATGAGACCCCAACATAATCCCTGATTCCAGAAGAGAAGTCCCAAACTTGAAGAGTGAGAGACAATTGGATATCCACAGATCGGAGCAATACCCCCAAAAACACACAGTTTAGAAAAAGGATACCTGATACCCTTACACAGATTACATTCCAGGAAGGGATCATTTCAGATGCCAATTTCCCTTGCTTCTAGCTTCATAATATATAATGGACATGAGCTTGGTGATATATATCCCACTAGGGGCCAATACTCCACCCAAAGTCCCAAACTTAGTACTGAAAACCATCCAATAATGACAATAGATGAAGCAGAAGGGAATCTGTGTCCCCTAACAGCATCTCCAACTTTGGGTAGTAAAGGACTGAAATAATAATAGATCAAAATAGGGACACCATATCTCAAAAAGAGAAAAAAAATGCATCAGAGAAGTATAAGAAAAAATCACTGAGCACAGTAGTCAGCAGGGTACTTGTGGTGCTTGTACATCAAAACATATGAATCATACATAACAGTCCATCAACAGTTAATGTACAAATGCAGGCTCCCACTTAGGGGTACATTACCCCCCAGAACAGCACTTCCAACATATGAGTTTCCATGTTCTTTTCGCTCATTTTGACCTCCAGGCTGTTCTTGACTGTTAGGCTCTCAAGAAGGCTCTGGGTCTCAAGAAGAATGCCTTCACACCTGAGCAAAGAAGGGGCTGATTCGGTCAGGGCTCAGCTCTCCCGACATCCGGAGCAGAATCCTCCCAGAAGCCTGCATCGGAGATGTGCGATGCAGTGACCTGCCCCCACGTCCTCTGCCGTCACAGCCTCAAAGAACTGAAACTGTAACCGATCTGCGTCCTCTCAGCTGACCTCCAATCGCCAATTGAGGAGCACGCCGGCAACCCGCAGCCTGCCGCCTACGCCTATGGAGCACCGGATCTCAGGAGCCAGTCAAGCAGTCCATCTGATGGTCAGTGACCCGGGACTGAGATCTATAGCCAGATTTCTGCTGCTGCTTATGCAAACACATCAAACGCCCTCATAACCAGCAGGCGGTAGGTAAATGGACGCTGGGAAGTTGTCAATAGCCTTGCCCTATAACTTCAGGGTTTTCCTACCATGCTTGTAGCCGCAAGTGGCATATTATTTGCTCTCCGGGCTATTCCTCTCACTTAGTGTAGTGAACTCCGGAAAGGCGCTAACACGCTCTCAGGATCAAAGGAAGTGACCTCCATGCAGGGCTCGCGATGAGAGTCGAAGGCGTTCATCGTGAGGCCCGTAGAGGAGGTGAAATCGGCTCGCAATGAGCACCGAACGCGCTCTTTGGAAGGCCCCCAACTGAGTGAGAGGCTCGCAATGAGCGCTGAAGGTCGTATGCCTTTGTCGCTCATCAGGAGGCCTGCAAGGTCTTTGGCTCTCATCGCGAGACTCGCAAAAGACGCTCCGTCCAGATTCCGGGTTACTGGCCTGAAAAAAAATAGGCAGCATTTTTTTTTTCAAGCTCATAACTCGGAAGACGTTGGGAGGCGGCCAAAAGACGCCAATTGAATTGAAAATTGTCTATCAACCTCACTTATGGGCTCCCTGCCTCCTCCTGAGGCAGGAAGTCCATAAGTGAGGTTGATAGACAATTTTCTATTCAATTGGCGGCCTACCAACGGCTTCCAAGTTGTGGCCTTGAAAAAAAATGGCGGAGTTAGACCTGTACCTTTTTTTCAAGCCTGCAAGGTTTGGAGCAAAACCGATTTTAAGCTTAAAGTCTTGCAGGCTTGAAACAAAATTACAGGTTCAACCGCCGCTAAGCCCGCAAATGAGAGGGGGGGGGATAGAGACACAGTGGAGGGGAAGATACACAGAGGAGGGAGAGGAGGACAAAGAGATGCTGGGGAGAGAGCAAAGAGACATGGGTGGCTCGCGATGAGTGAGAAAGATACTGGCTTGCGCATGACATGGCCTGCAATGAGTGGCGAAGCTACTCATTCCGGGGCAAGCGTTGAGCGCCGGAGGTTCTCAATACGAGGAACGTAACGTAGTGTGGGGAGGAGGCTCGCAAAGGTGCTCATCGTGAGGCCCACAATGAGTGCCAAAGTTACGGCCTTACGCAGCGCATGCCACAGCCTGCAATGCAGTATTCCAACATAACAACCACAAACACACCTCCAAGATGACCACCGCCTTGCTAAGGAAGCTGAAGATAAAGGTGATGGACTGGCCAAGCATATCACCAGACCTAAACCCTATTGAGCATTTGTGGGGCATCCTCAAATGGAAAGTGGGGAAGTGCAAGGTCTCTAACATCCACCAGCTCTGTGATGCCATTATGGAGGAGTAGAAGAGGACTCCAGTGGCAACCTGTGAAGCTCTGGTGAACTCCATGACCATGTGGATTAAGGCAGTGCTGGAAAATAATGGTGGCCACACAAAATATTGACACTTTGGGCCCAATTTGGACATTTCCACTTGGGGGCGTACTCACTTTTCTTGCCAACAGTTTAGACATCAATGGCTGTGTGTTGAGTTATTTTGAGGGGACAGCAAATTTACACTGTTATACAGGCTGTACACTTACAACCTTACATTGTAGCAGTGTGTCATTTCTGGTGTTTTCACATGAAAAGATATAATAAAATATTTACAAAAATGCAAGGGGTGTACTCATTTTTGTGAGATACTGTATGTAGTTGTGGATTTTACGATGTTGTCACGTTTGCGATGTTGGCAATGCAAAGGCGCTCATTGCAGGGCTCTCGATGAGCGCCGCAGGCGTTCATCGCGAGGCCCGTAGGACTTTGGCTGCAATGAGGACCGCAGGCGTTCATCCCAAGGTCCGTAGGACTTCGGCTGCAATGTGCGCCAAAGGCGCCCATTGTGAGGCCCGCGGGAGTTAGGCTTCAATGAGCGCCGAAGACCCGCAGGACTTTTAAAGCACACAAAGTGCTCATGTCTGTGGCCATGATCACCGCCGAAAAACGGAGCACTTTGCGATCACCGCCAAAAGACTGAGCACACACAGTACAGGGGGAGAGCCAGGGCGCCTGTGAGTGATGCTACAAGTTAATTAGAGGCAAATTTGGCGTTTTGGGGCGATCGAAAGTCAGCTAAGCAAGGGAAAAAAAGAAGGGCAGCTGAAAAAACGTAAACAGATGAAAATGACCCCAAAGCAAAACAGTAAACACGATCATGAAGCCAGCAACACTTAGCCGAACAACGCAAGCAACGGCACTCACAGGGCTGAGAGACAGACGAAAAAAGACATGGGCGAAAAGAAGGAAAAACAAAAGACACAGCAGGGAGAAAGAGGGAAACAGACACAGGGGTTAGTGATTGGGGAGAGGCTCGCAATGAGCGCCGAGGGTTGTCAAGCCGCTCATTGCAAGGCCTGTAAAGTAGACAGGGGGAGAGGCTCGCAATGAGCGCCAAAGGTGCTCACGTTGTGTCGCAAACAGCATTGGCAGCCTTTAAATTTTAATGCCGTCATTTTTGGCGTGCAAGTAGCTAGTATATATATATATATATATATATATATTATATTGTAGCAAATTGCCTTTGTGGCCGTGTTTCTAACGCAAATTGTGGAAGCCAACCAAGAAGGCTTCACTGCGTTTTGAATGATTCTTCGCCAGTGGCATAAGAAAATAGATAAAACAAGCATGAAATAAATAGGCCTAGCTCCTTCTGAGCACTATCTATAATTGTATGATAGTTTCCCTCACTTACACTGAATGCCGCAGAATAGAAACACACAATCCTATATACTTTATGTAATGTACTGGCCTATATGTTCTAGAAGTCTTACTTTATCTTCATCAGCGGATGGTTTTCAGCTTCCATGCTGCAAACTGCTTGACTCTCTATACTCAGCAGCTTGCTAATTAGCATCCACGTTGCAGTCTCTTTGACTTTCTTTTAATCCAAAAATACTTAATTTTGCTCAGTGGCTGGCTATCAGCTTCTCTTCTGTGAAACTCTCTGCTTTTGGTTGCAACACTCCCTCTGAGCTGCAACACTCACTGGCACAACTGCAACTCTCCCTCTCTGGGCGGAAACTAACTCTTCAACAGACTGTCCAGGCCTTTTCAAAGCTGCAGCCCCATTGTGATGTAAGAGAGCTTTTAACACCTGCATTGGATAAATGTTTCTATCCAGCCTCAGGCTCACACACCTTTTCTCAAGGACCCTCCCACAATATATGTTTGCATTACGCGGTCAAGTCTGACTCTCCGCAATACACCATGCTGACCCACTTGGTATTCATGGCAGAGATACTGAAGTGGGTTGCCAGTTCCTTCTCCAGTGGGCCACAGCACCCTGCTCCTGGTATTCCTAGGTGGTCTCCTATCCAAGTACTGAGCAGGACCAACCATGCTTGGCTTCTGGGTGGTGTGACCTCTTGGAATCAAAACCAGGCTGCAGAGGTGAAAGCATAGAATCCTAACCACTTGTTCACGATGGAACCCTAGTATCTACATCAGCAGGGAGAAATATTGCTTTGAATTCAACGCTTGCTCAATGCTAGACGTGTGGGACTAATCTGATGAATTGCTCGGAACTCGACACTTGCTAGGAACTTGATGTGCGTGACAATGTGCAGCCTGTGTAGGAAAAGAACCATTCTGTAGCCTGTTCCTGCAAGAGGCAATGTGCAGCCTGTGCCTGAAAGAGCCAATGTGCATCCTGTGTCTGTAAATGCCAATATGCAGCCTGTGCCTGTAAGAGATAATGTGCAGCTTATGCTTACAAGAAGCATTTTGGATACAAACCTTAAAGGGCCATTTACCTCCCTATAAGTGCTCCTCATTGTGTGAAAGAACACAAGATTCTATGCTAAAATTATCTATTTTTTTTTAATTACACTAATAACTAAACTATAATTCACTGTACTTAACCCCCAACTGTACTCTTTATCTGATTCAGGAATTTCTCTGCACATATAAATTTGTGAAGGGTTATCTCTCTTTCTGCTTATGTTCTCTGCTCAGAGCTGTTGCTATGAGTGTGTCTGTATTTCAGTATGTTTTTAGGAGACATTTACAGTAGTGTGATCAAAGTTGTGCTGAAGTAACTGACCCTGCAATGGGATGGTGGCGATGTAGAGGAGGAGGAGATAGGTTATTGCTTGGAAATTTTGGTTCTTATAGACATAGGCTAGACTTTGGTTCTTGTAAGCACAGGCTGCACATTGGCTCTTACAGACACAGACTGCACTTGGGCTTTAACAGACACATGCTGCACATTATATATTTATATATATATATATATATAATTGCAACAATCATTTTATTCATGGTGGGCAAAAGAGCGATAGAAGCCTCCACTGTACAGTAGTACAGCAAATAAAAACATTTGAAGCCATATTTAAAATGGTAATGGATTACAAGCGCCAAGCCTTTATGGGCACATTTGCATGTCCCTGCCCAGGTTCCCAGAATGCAGTGCAATAACTGTATATTTATATATATATATATATATATATATATATATATATATATATATAGATATATATATATATATATATATATATATTTTTTTTTTTTTTTTTTTTTTTTAACTTATTTTAGACATTAAAATGTGTTAATGTATTATTGTTGTTGTTCAGTCCTTTAGTCGTGTCCAACTTTCAGTGACCATATGGACATAGCACCCAGACACATTTGACTTTGATGTTTTTTGGTTGTGCTTATCCACTTGGTTTTCTTGGCAAACATACTGGAGTGTGTTCTTAGTTACTACTCCAGTGGACAGTGATTTGTCTGATCTCTCTGCTATGACCTGCCCAACTTGGGTGACCCTACATGGCATAGCTCACAGCTTTATTGAGGTACACACGCCACTTCACCACGACAAAGTAGAGATTCAGAAGGGAAAATAGATATTAGACTGGCTAAAATAGAAAATAAAAAGTTAGTTGCTAAAATATTTTTTAAATATATTAATGGAAAGAAGTCCAGGAAGGAAGCTATAGGAACATTACAATGTGACACAAGTCCTGATGGAATGCATTTAAGGGTACTGAGGGAACTGGGTTATGTTATAGCCAAATCAATATATCTAATTTTTTAAGATTCACTCATCAGAGGGTTGCTGCCAGATGACTGGAGAAAAGTGATACTGTCTTGGCTCCTTTTTCTCAGCCTGGGTGTTGGCCCATTGAGCTCATCAAAGGACAGACAGCTTGGATCCAGCCATTGGATTATGTACATAAACACCTCCATTGTATTTATAATCCGCTCTGGCCCATTGTTAGCAGATTAAGTTAATCATGTCTGATGTTCCTGAGACGGCAGTATGTGTATTGGAGGTTAATCCTATTCATATCAGGAAGCGACTGTTAGACCCCACGTGGAGTTTATCTCTTGTATTTGTCTGCCACACCCTCTCATTGTTGTGCTGTATGCAACCCCTCTGTATCTATCCCCTATAAATACTGCTGTCATTTAAAAAATAAAACAGTTCACTCAGAGACATATAAAAATTGTATGTTCTCTTTATTTGGTTCATGGTGGCCTCCGATACTGAACCTATCTCCACCCTACAAGTAACCTGTACTGATCACTACCACAGTAAGGTTACTGGGACTCCTGGAAGTGCTTATTACTGATGGAGAAACTGATACAGAAGCCAGATATCGGGGTGCCGAGATTTCAAAGAACCCAACAGTCCTTGTGGGTAGTTAACCTGTAGTCTATAGCAGGTGGTTCTGGGCTTGTATAGCCCCTACTCTCGGATCGTCAAAGATATCTATATTTAAGAAGGGAGCAAGAACAAATCCAGGGAATTATAGACCTGTAAGACTCACTTCTGTAGTGGTGGGAAAGCTTTTAAAAGGGTTAGTAAGGGAAAATATACAAGAATATGTCTATTTGACCAGGATTATTAGGAGTCAACACGGGTTTCTGAGGTATATGTCATGTCAAACAAATCTAATTAGCCTTTATGAGGAGGTTAGAAGGAACTTGGATTAAGGCAGGTGAATGTAGTCTTTCTGGATTTTGTAAAGGCTTTTGATACGGGGCCACATGGAAGACTATTGTGAAAACTAAGGGATACAGGAATTGCATTAAATATCTGATTATGGATTGAGAGCTGGCAAAAAGACAGGAAGTAAAGACTTGGAACATACTCGGATTGGACTAATGTGGTAAGTGGGGTTCCTCAGGGCTCAGTATTAGGTCCTCTCATTTTTAATATATTTATTAATGTCTTCGAAGTGGGACTGGAAATAATTGTCTCCATTTTTGCTGATGACACGAAGTTGTGCAAGGTAATTAAATCAGAAAAAGATGTACGTTCCCTCTATAAATTGGCCGACTCAATGGCAGATGAGATTTAATACAAATAAATGTAAAGTTATGCATCTGGAAAGGAAAAATTGCCAATACATTTATAATCTTAACGGACCAAATCTAGGGGTATCAGATATTAAAAGGGATTTAGGACAGAGGGCATCCTTTGAGGTTAGTAGTAAAAAGATTCCAGCCTAAAGAAAGAAAGGGTTCTTCTCACTAAGGGTGGTTAAACTGTGGAATTCTCTACCAAAGGAGGTGGTGACAGTGGATTCAATACATAACTTTTAAAGGGATTGGATGTATTTTTTAACAAAAAAGGCATTCAGGGTTATTCTAGATAACTAGAGAGGCAGTATTGATCCAGGGAGTCTGATATCCGACAGTATCTGGGGTCAGGAAATAATTGCTTCCCCCCTTTTGAGACAAATAGCAAAGTTTCACTTGGATTTTTGCTTCCTCTGGATCAATTATGAATTAATCTGCATAGTGCAGATCAGAGGAGATCTAAAAAGGTTATACTTGATGGACTAAAAGTGTTTTTTCAACTCAATTAATATGTACCTATGTACAGTAACTATATATATATATATATATATATATATATATATATATATATATATATATATATATATATATATACTCCTAAGAAGCCCTAAGGGTCAAACATGTGAATAATGGCCCCTGAAAAACCAAGCTGCAGCACTGCACAACAGGGCCTGCAGATAACAATAACCCCATCCTCTCCAATATCAACAGCTGCCAGGAAAGCTATCCCTGCAACCAATTTTAAAACATGGTCTCAGGTGATCTTTGCTAGTTCCAGCAATGTCAGCGCTGGGCCTGAGGGGTAGATAACTAGGAGGCATGGGGTTAAGTGTTACATGTCAGGGGCCCATAGTATGAAATGTATCTGCATGCGGCAGCAAGACTTATGAGCCCCACAAAATTAGTAGCAGCCAGCCGCATGTGTGGAAAAGCAGTAATGCCGCTGGCTGCTGCTCACACTCTCATACACAGTGGGGGAGGGGGGGGGGTCTATGTACCAGTTGAATCCCTGGAAAGGCTGATCACAAGGGTAGTTCTTTCAAATGTGCCCCCTTTCTGCCAGACTCCCTTTTGTGTTCCAACGTGCAAGCCCTAGTGGAGATAAAGTCACATATAACTAAAATACCCCTGGGGTGCAGAGAGACCAACCCAACTGAGCCCAACACAGTAGGGACCTCAAAGGTCACAGTCCGGCCAAAGAGCTCAGGCAAGGAGGTCATTCCTCAACCCACCACCACAGCCTCCAAGCCCCCTTCTTCCCCACAAGACTGCTGACACAAGGAAGAAGGAGAAAACATTTCCCCAGCTCTCCCAGTGTCATAGCTGTGCCACACTGCCCCAACATAAAAAACACCAGTAAGTGTGGGGGTGCAGGGTAAATATAGGGATAATACCCCCTCTGCAGTGGAGGCAGATAGTGGCAGACAGGAAGGGTGGGGTAAAAGTCCTCAGCCAAGAGGAGCACAGGGGTCATCCACAAGAAGGAACATAAGGTTTTAAGTGTGATATCCCTGCCAAGGAATTGGATCAATAACTGGAGAGCACCCTTCATGGGCAAAAGAAAATGAACGTACAGCTGGCCTTTGAGAAGTGGAAGAATATTCCATTTATTATCTACTTACATATCTACAGACCAGCAATAGGGCTGAGGAACGCATAATTCCTAACACACAATTATGGCTTTGCACATCGGAAAGCTTAATACCAACGGTTGTCAAGACAGTTTTCACAGGTTCCAGGTGCTCTTCTATTTACAACAGGGAGGGTACTCTGTGAGTTTCCTGCAGGAAACCCATACCACTTCAGAAGTTCATGGTAATTGGAGTGGAGAGGCAGTATCTTCTTCAGCCACCTCACATCACCATTGTGTGGAGTGGTGACCCTGTTTTCAGTGTCTCTTCAGCCAGAGCTGATCTTTTCAACTCTGGGTCATCTTTTCAACTCTGGGTCCAAGATCAGGATAGAAATAATGTATATGCTCATGCAGGAGGGCCCAAGAGAGTGAGGTTTTCAGCCAGACTGACTATCTGGAGGCAGTTGCCACCGATAAGTGTGTGGTCCTTGCAGTGTTTTCAATTGCACCCTCGATGCTCTGGACCAAAATGGTTTAGAACCATACCCGCCTTCTGCGTCAGCCATGCAGGAGCTCATCCCCGCTTCTCTTTAGATGACGTCTGGCAAGAACAGAACCCAGGGGCATCAGATGGTTTCGCCTACATCAGGCTGCTGGCCCTTCTTGGTAAGCCAATATTTTTCCAGGAGCTCTCTGGAGCCCTCCATCTCATGTCCTGTGAGAAATCTCCAGGACTGGACAGGCTGACTGACTGTTTTTCCTATTCTTCTTGATTTTTATCTGGTCCTTGGGGAAGCTCTGGAGCCCGGGGAGATGTCCCTGTCTTGCCGTAGGGCAGTACTTGCCATTCTGCCCAAAAGTGAAACTCTGAATTATTAAGAACTATATTCAACAGCATCTTTCCGGTCCAGGATCTCCTGCAATTTGCCAGAAGAACTGGTCTGTCACTTGCCTTTCTTTCCCTGGATCAAGAAAAGGCGTTTGACAGAAACAGGAGTATGTCAAGGATGTCCCATGTCTGGACAGCTGTATGCAATGGCCATTAAGCCCTTCCTCTGTCTATTGAGGAAAAGGCTTGCAAGGCTGGTACTGAAAGAGACAGAAATGTGGACTGTCCTTTTAGTCTATGCTGATGATGTGCTCCTCGTAGACCAGGATCCAGTTGATCTTGGCCAGTTCATCTTGGGCTGGCAAGAGAGTGCCAAGTGGTTTAATCAGCTGCCTCTTCTGCTCAGATCAAATGGTCCAAATGCACAGGCCTTTTAGAGGGTTCTTTATAGTTGGACTCTTTGTCTCCCACATTCCGAAGCATCTCGTGGGAGGCATATGTCATTAAATAGATGTCTACCTGTCCACTGCAGACTCTTTCATCCCGACAACTGGAAGGAGTTAGAGGACAGTGTGATTTCCCTTACGGGGCAGACTCTGGTGATCAATTAGCTGTGGCATTTCAGCTCTTGCACCGGCTGATTTGTCTGAGTCCGACCCCCAATTTTGTCAGCATTATCCAGAGGAGCCTGCTAGATCTCCTGTTGATGGGAAGGCAGGTGTAGACAGTCTGTCTCTGGTGGATGGTAGAGAGGGAGTGGTATTTATGTGCTCCCAGTTGATCACCTTCCGCCTTCAGTACCTGCAAGATACCTGTATGCAGATCCCTCACCGCAGTGGTGTGCACTGGCATCCAGTTTTTATTGCCAGTTTTACCATATGGGGTATGACCAGAAATAATTTCTTATCATGCCTGAGGGGTTTTGGAGAGACCTCTCAATGTTGCAGGCATACTACCAGGAAACCCTTAAGGACTTGTGAATACTCTCCGGCATGTCTTTGGGTGATTAATTATTTACAGAGCCCCTTTTGCATAATCCAGCAGTAAGAGCATATCATGCCCCCACCGTTGCTGAAACAAGGGATCTGATACTGGGGGATGAAACTCCGACCAGAGACTGAGACACTTTTTGCCAAGCAAACCTGAAAAAAAACAACCATCTTATTGGCTGATTTCAACATATTACTTTATGCTTGCTCTCTACCAGTGAGCACTTGGGAACACACGCAGTTAGAATTAACTTCATTGCTTATGTAATAATCTCTAAGCCACTACCACCACCTGCTGGCCAACTAGAGGAACTCTCTCTTTAAAACCATGGAATTCATATATGCACTTGCCAGTGCCAATAAGATCTGAGACACATAATTCATCCACTTCTTAATTAAAAATCTCTGGACTATGTAAATAACAAAGCGATTTCTCACTGTTATCTAAGAAATTTCAGATCCCGGAGCATTTTAAAGTACAATATTCATACCAAACTTTGTCATATGGATCTGCTAGGGTTCTTCAGAAAGTTTGGACAATGAAAGGGACCACAGGAACATTTGCCAGAATATAGAACTATCAGAGTTGCCAGATTTGAAAATGTGCTATAATCCCATCTATCCTTGGTGGTTGAAGAAATCAAGCTGGATATTCAAGAT
The DNA here is from genome assembly GCA_027410445.1 of Discoglossus pictus. NCBI lineage: Eukaryota > Metazoa > Chordata > Amphibia > Anura > Alytidae > Discoglossus > Discoglossus pictus. The sequence continues at coordinate 114,721,594 of CM050170.1, read as the reverse complement.
CTTGGGCAACGACCATAAACTCTTGAAACAATCACGGACCAACTCTGGGATGCCCAATCCAAAGAAAAGTCAGAGATTATTCAAAATACCTCCATTATCTCTGCTCTTCAAAACAAACTAGAGGACTTGGGGAACAGCTCCATTTTGGACATAGAGCAAAGCCCTTCCCAAAGGCCCACTAGACAATGGTCTGAAGCTCCTCAGAGCAAGCATCAACTGAGAAGGAACTTCAACTACCATAGAACTTGACCAGTCCACAAATTGATACAAGGACATTGCCATTGCTTAGGTTTCAAAAGAGACTGCTAATCAGGGCTATAGTTTGATAGACTTTAAGATGGAAAATGTTGACTCTTTACAGTATACTAATACAGGTATACCCCGCTTAACGCTACCACTTTTAGTGCTGATTTGCTATAGCTCTGTTTCTCCTGCCAGACCCCTTTTAACGCTCTGATTCTCTATAGAACTGCCTCGCTATAATGCTGTTTTTGCCTGCCGGACACCTTTTAACGCTCTGATTCTCTATGGCACTGCCTCGCTATAACGCTGTTTTTGCCTGCCGGACCCCTTTTAACGCTCTGATTCTCTATAGCACTGCCTCGCTATAATGCTGTTTTTGCATGCCGGACCCCTTTTAACGCTCTGATTCTCTATAGCACTGCCTCGCTATAACGCTGTTTTTGCCTGCAGGCCCCTTTTAACGCTCTGATTCTCTATAGCATTGCCCCGCTATAACGCTGTTTTTGCCTGCTGGCCCCTTTTAACGCTCTGATTCTTTATAGCATTGCCCCGCTATAACGCTGTTTTTGCCTGCCGGACCCTTTTAACGCTCTGATTCTCTATAGCACTGCCTCGCTATAAGGAAATGTTATTTTATATTTCAGATGTCCAGTTGAGCTTACTCGTACTCATATAAATCTCTTTATCCTTCTGAACTATTTTTACAAGAGACTCACTTCGTACATAATAAGATACAGATATGAAATATATGCAAAAATCATATCCTACATATTTTGCTACGAGCCAACCCACAAAATTAGCGAAGGTGGCCATTTTACTACATAGGGACTTCCCTTTTACTTTAGAGTGAAAGGGAAGAGACCGAAGAGGGAATTTAATTATTATTACAGGGACTCTTGCGTATTAGGGCCTGGGACTGGATGGATTTAGTAACCTCTTTTTCAAGAAATTTGCACATCTTCTTGTCCCTCCTTTAACAAATCTCTATAATGTGATTTTGAAAGGTTACCCAATTCCCCCAGACCTAAATCAAGCGGACATGGTCGTTTTCCTGTGACCCTTTTGAAGTGAAAAACTATCAACCTATTTCAATTTTGAATGGGAACATCAAGATTCCCATGAAGCTTTTGGCTGACAGAATAGATCAATACCCTCCCAAGGCTTATCCATAAAGATCAGGTCATTTGTACCCATGTCCCACATGAACTAGGAACCTCCACCAAGGGCATGCACCAGCGTGTCTATTTCTCCATGTAGTTGACGATAAGTCAGTGGCTCCAAATGTTCGGTACCTCCGGTCCGTGTTTTGGCACAGTAGGGGGGTAGGGGTATTGTAAATGTTGGAGACAGGATGCTTGGATGAGGGAGTCAGAGTTTAACCCCAAAAGGGAACCGGGGAAGACAGACTTATGTCACCCATTAGCTAACCATGGGACCTACTTGGGTCAACTATATAACAATTAGTGGTTACCCACAAGAGGGATATCACTTGCATCACTTGACCCTTGTTTAGTGAAACAAAATGTTTCAATTATTGGCTCAATCAGGTTCCATGAATATCCCCATAGACGTCTATGGAGTGCTTTGTAACTGCTACCGCAAGTTTGAATTCACCCAACAACTTAGCCCAACCCTTAAAGTGATAATAACCCCAAAATATTTGTATTTGCCCTATGCATTGTACACACCCTTAAATAAATGACACATATTAAAACAGTCCAATAATAGTGATTAGTGATCCAGTGGAAATGGTTATTGGTGTCATATAAGCAGGGGCTTAGGGAAACATTAGAGAATACAACCACGTAAACTTTGTGAACATTAGAATGGCCTTACACCATATGGTTTACAAGACTAGAGTATGAAGAGATCCAGGCACTAGGTCCAGAGGCCCAATAGCTCTGAGGGTTGTGACACTACAAATGGAGAAAGAAGATAAGTTTTTTTTACCAAGAACGAATTGTGGAGACAAAAAAAGGAAAGCAATAAATGAACTTATTTCTAAAACCAAGACAAGCAAAGCATATGTTAGAGGAGATTCTTAAAAGTCTGAAATGAAAGCGACATAGAAAAGATCATATTTATTGAATAAAAGTACACATAAAAATAAACATATTTACAATTAATAGTTGTTAAGCATTATAAGTAAAAGTGCCTTAAAATAGTATAGACGTTAGAGTTATTTTATGAATATTTAAACAGAAAGATTCACATAAATTAAGATTAACAGTGGGGTGTGATAAAGATAATAAGCATGGTCATGGGGGAAATGGTAATAGAATCATGTAAGATTTAACTTTTGATTGTTCCAATCTTGTAGGGTCTTTGGAAAAAAGCACTTCCTGCAAAGATTCTAAGCTCAAAACCGGACCCCCATTTTTCTGCAGTCTGTTAACATTGTATTCTTCCTTGTCCTTATCCCCTGTACAGCGCTACGGAATATGTTGGTGTGATACAAATAAAGGATAATAAATAATAAATTCCATTGGTAAAGGCCTATGTTACTATTTGCAGCTGGGCATGCTCTACTGCTAATCTTAATTGATTTGCACAAAAGCATTAGGACAGATTGTAGGCCTTATACATAAAATAACTCTTAACTTCTATATCAATTTGAAGGTGCTTACACATTTTCTATTACAACCAATTGTAATTATGCTAATTTTGTATGTGTACTTTTCATTTCTGCCATCACTGGGGTCATTCCTGTGTCGATTTAGTTGACATACATTTTTTTTTCCACCTTAACTAGCAAAAAAATACTCTAAGGCCTCCATGTAAATCAAGTATTCTAATTTAGGGCACTGCTGTCAATTGACTGCAGGAGTTTTTTCCCCTACCCTACCTTACACGTTGATGTAAAACATTCATGCTCCCAAACTACATCACCCAGCCGACGTCTGTAAGCCATGTAGCTGTGAAGGGGCTGAGATTTCCGATTTTTGACAAGTAACTGCTGTGAAACAGCCATAGGAAGCAATGGAAAACGCAAAAAGGCTAAGTAACTGCCTATCCAGCCACCACCAGATGACAGACCACCCCTTCCAACCCCCCTCATCTTGGGAGAGGGAGAAGGCGTGGTGGCACATGAGGTTGGGGCCCTGACAAGGGCAAGAGGAGGAGATAGTGGTCTTCAACATTTTGTTTGTTTTTAAAGTGTTGAAAAACAATAAAAAGCATCAATATGTTTGAATATATATGCATGTCAACAAAGTAAATGATCATACTGTAGCTAATGAGATATATAGAATTTGAAATCATGTGGCTATCCACCATCACATAGTCTATAATCCTCTTCTCTGTGGACACAAATAGCTATTATTAGCATAAACAAAAAGAGTAGAGGTGCTCATACCTCAGTGGGTTTTTTCGATAGGTCTGGTTACCTACTCAGAGTAACCTCTTTTAGCTCACTTGTGCCCTTTGTTTTTTTGTTTCTTCAAATTACCCTTTGGGATTAGTCTCCCCAAGGGTGATAGGGTACTCCAGATGTGGATCCCTTGCTCACTGTGCCTTAGGGAGATATCAGCTGCACCTCACTGACGAGGCCCAACTAAGGCCGAAATGTACATCTGGGGTTTGCTGTTTCTCCAGGTTTCTCCAGGTATTTCGGGGCTGGACCACTCTAGTGAGTGGGACCAGACTGATATACTACAGGATATTTCTCCCTGTGAAGGGCACACGTGAGCTAAAAGAGGTTGCTCTCCGAGTGGGTTATCATGTCCATAGAGCTAACCTATTAGGGTTAGTTTGTTCTCTGATTGAGCACCTCTATTTATTTTTTTGATTATTATTAGCATATCAACAATTGATGATCACTGAGGAATGCTTTTGACAAGAGATGGTGCAGTCCACATTTTGCATTTAATTATATCTCTTACCGATCAACCTAATATTTCCTATTTTGTATGTAAAACTAAGAAACATTAGCGCTATTTCTTCATCTCCAAGCAGTGTAACCAAAGAATGTAAGTAATATTTTTACACAGTGGCTATCATCTGTTATCTAAATGTCATCCCCCCTTAAGATTGATCTCACATGGCATATATATACATAATAGTGACTTGCCCGTCAAAAAATGACGGCAAGAGAATTGTAAGTCAGGGAATGCTGTTTGGCATAGAAAGTAAGTATTTTGGTTGTGTGAGTACCTTCGACGCTCATTGCAAGCCACATGTTGAGTGTCTTCGGCGCTCATCGCGTGGCTCGCAATGAGCCCCTTCGAGGTTGGTGTATTTTTGGTTGTCAGAGTCCCATTAGCGCTGATTGCAAGGTCCATGCTTATCGGCTTTTGGCGCTCATTGTGAGGCTCTCCCTTGGTGTACTTTTGCTCCTCTGAACACCCTTGCCGCTCCTTGTGAGGCGTGCGGTGAACGGCTTTGGCGTTTATTGCGATACTGTTGTGTGGTGTTTTGTAATTTTTTTCTGTATATGTATTTTTGTAATTATAATGAATTACTGAACTTCTAAATTAATATACTTTACCTATTTGCAGCAACCAATATGCTGAAGAGCTAACAATCTGTTTTGTTCCTGCAGCATACAATGTAGATTTTCATTGTTGGTGAGGTGTAAGTGTCAGCAATGTGTGAAGTATGTAGTGTAAAGAAGCTGCGTGCGCGAGGGGAAACTGTTTGTGTAGCTGTGTATTTCCGCATTCTGTAAGTTAGTGTTGTAAAATGACGGCGATTGTGTATGTGCTACGTGGGTGTGGATGATTTTGCGTCCATCCTAATAGTGTATTTTGTAGCTTGTACGGGGTTGTCTAAAAGTTGTATGTGCCTGGCGGCGTTTTGCGGGTTTAGGGGTCGTGTAGTCTCGTTTTTGTTTTTTTCAACGCCTATTTTTTCTCTCGCTTAGGGGATGTTCGAGTGCCTAAACTCCTGAAATTGGACTTAAATTGAGGTGTAACCTCACTTCCAGATGTCCTGGCTGTCCCCCCTTGCTGTGTGTGATGTTTTGTTTTTTTTTGTTTGTATTTTGTGTGTTTTTCGGTGTGCTCAGGTCAGCCGTTACGTTTGTATTTTTAGGGGTCTCGTATGTTTTTTTTTTTAAGTTGCGGCTTCCTTTTGTAAGTGTTACGGGCCTTTTTTTTTATCCTATTTTTTCAAAGTGCTACAGGTGTCGCTCCGGCGCAGTGAGCGCCTTCAGTGCTCCCTGCCTGAGTGCTGGCGCTCCTTGCCTGGCCGCAGTTTCCCCGTTGCGTTACCAAAGGATTTTGGCAACCTTGCGCTGCTGACAACTATATGTGATATATTCTTTGTTTATATTCACTTAGTACATATGCTGATATGCCTTTTGACTTGCATAGTCCAATTAAAATCTGTTGATTAAACGATGAATTTCCTAATGCGTTGCTGAAACATGTCATCCGCCAAACAATCTGACTGAACATTAATTTGTCTGTAATTTTCACACATTAAGGATGAAGACCCCTGTTTGCAAATAATATGAATAGGTACGTGCTTACATGTAATGGTATCATTATTATTAAGTAGCCTATGATAACACCTGTACAACTACCAAATGCTACATGCCTGTGGCTTACCAACATCAGAGGTAGATAGTGATAGTCCAGCTCACACATTGAATGTGTTCATAGCTAAGCCATCATTGTGAAAGGCTGCATCCTGACTATTGCTCATGTCTAGTTACTACTGTTGTAGATTAATTTCTGAAAATGTGTTTTACTGTTACAGTGTGAATAAATGCACTGTGCATGCAGATTTTGCTAGAGATTTCTCCTCCTCTTGCTCCTTTTTTTTTAGCTTTCGTTGATCTTTTTTAAATTTATGCTATGTCCATTAATGGTTACCTCTATTTCATGAGGTGACGATTATGCCTATTGTGGTATAATGTCCACATGTGATTCTAGTAGATGCTATGCATCATTGTTATGCATTTTTACAACTATTGGCTTTCCATTAGTCACGATTCCACCAGCTTCTTGCCCTCCTGGGAGTTAAACCAAATACACATGTTATCAATTTACAGCTGTTAATGTATGTGACTGAGATATGTGTATAAAATAAATGTATGTTTTGTTATACATTAAACTATTCATCTGTATTCATGATTTTTAATAAATTGGGACATCAACATGTATCACATATCCAAAAATAACAGGCTGTTATACATAGAACAACATTCACTATACACATACTGGGTTAAGCCATGGTGGATGTGTATATCACTTTTATTTAGTGATCATATGCATGTTTTTTAAGTGCTGAAATATGTTTTTCCATGCGTTTCATGTGCTGTGTCTTTTAGCGTTTATCCAGCTTTGAGTAGATATTTCCTGTTTTCCTATGTCTGTTACGTCACAGATGATATTTGTTTGGAAATTGATCATTTGTCTCATTAGCAATGATATCTCCTCATTTCTGGATGATTTAGCATGCTTTCCATTGATTTCTATTGTTGTCCCTTTAAGGGTGTTGCGGCAGTCTTCCATGGTTTGAAATAATTAACTTTTTTTTAAACTTATTTGTGAGCTATCCGTAAAATCTTATTGGCATAGGGTTTAGGGGGTGAGTAACTCGTAATGTGTAGTCAGTGTAAAAAGTCAATGGAAAAGTAATCTGTAATCTGCAACTCTGGCTTGCCCCAGTGACTCGTAGCAGTTCTCCGCAATGATTTAGGGGTTTGTGATTAACATAGCTAGGCACTACGGCACTGGTATTTGTTTTTGCTGGGATTAGCATAGAGGCCCAAGTTTGTGCCTGGACTTGGAAAAAAGGGAAGACCATACTGACAGCATGTGTTTGTTTTGGAGGATAAGTCATTAGAGTGACTTACTGGACCTTATTCCATGACACAGTTGTGAATAATTCCTTTTACCCAGGTAATTAAGGCTCCTAATAAATACTATGACTATAATTAAGAATATAATGTATTTATATAAAAATGGTTACTGGTTCTTACGAAAAGTAGCTGAAACTCCTCAAATACAGCAGTCCGTAAACTCGCAAGCACAGAAGGGGGCACACAATACATTGATCTATGCCCTCTCTTTAATTTTTCTTGTTCCTTTTTCATTCTTATTTCCTTGATCTTCTTCTGTATTGTTGAAATATATTTTTAGTGATTACCTCCATTCCAGCTGCTTTCCATGCGAAAAAGCTTAGTGAATCTTTGGGTAAGTCTACCGTTAAACCTGTAGTTAGTGCTTAGCCTTCTTTGGCCTTGTACCATTACAAAGTATCTATGCTCATCACACTACCCTTAAAATCTTTCTACTTTGTTAGTATACCTACAAGCCACCCTAGAACAACCGCATACAGACTACAGAAAACAAACTACATTGTTAGCATTTTAAATACTTTCGGCTCTATTCCATGGTTTCCATAAAAATAATCAAATTGAAGTTAACTCATAAAACACTACCACACAATCAAACGTAAATCTAAACTCCAAGAAATGCCTTCTAAGTACTTGAAATGTCCCTAATATCTTAAGCCCAGAGTACCTGTCCCATAACTATTTTAAAAATTATAACAATATCTGATCTCACCAAGGTTTACTCAAAAGCCTGTTCGAGTGCCAGAAATTTAAAAAAAGCCACCATTCAATCCTATAAAGGCAGAAAAATGCCTCAGACAAGCCTGGATGTCTCCAATCTGAAACGATGAAGGAGTTATTGCCTACTGCTATGCCCTATGAGCCCACATACCCTTATGGATCCCAATGATAATTATATATATATTATCCATTGCCATGGGGTTAATTGATCCCTCCACCCCACAGCACAAGGGGTTGGGGGTCCAATTGCCTCCCTGGGTATTTAGGGGGAATCCTGGGGGATAAACAAGCTCATGGGGGTAGTAGGCCTTAAGGTAGAATCCCGAAGGATACCCAGCTCATAGGGGTAATGGGCCATAGGCAGAGATGTCATAAACCTCTTGCTTTAATTTTTTTTGTTATCATTTAATCCCTTCCCTGTCATGGAAAAAGGTTTATATAGATAGATAAGGATATAGGATCACTTTAGAGCGAGTGTAGTGGGTTCACTTTACTAGCATTACTATGGGGACTACTGCAATAAGGACGCAGAGACTCCTACGGATATATTTTAACCAGCCTGCGAGCAAACATTAGAGCTTCAGGCAAACACCCCTGGGTGAGAGTAAGTTTTACAGGATTCTTTTTTGCGTGAGCCATAGAAAACTCCACAAATCTGCTTTTCAAAAACCCCATAGCTAGCGAATCAGTCTTCCGGGTACCATGGAGTCCTTTGTCAGTTCCATCACAACAAAGGAATTTCTGAATTGTTTTACTTCACTTGTTTATATTATATACATATTCCATAGAATGGGTATCCCTGCTCTAGACTTTACACTCCTGGGAGAGGGTTCCCCCTTTATTGTTGTTTTTAATACACAAAAATATCCCATGACCAACCCAGTAGAATACTGGAACACAAAAATCAAGAAATCAATCAGAGAGAGAGATAAAAATACTTATACTTCATAATATTACTAACTCACTATTTAATTGTATTTTAGTCAAACACATTTAAAGGGCCTGTGTACACACTTTTCATGTTAAACCTATTTTTAGTTCACCATTAAGATAAGTATGCATGTACAAACAGAAGGAAATTAAATCGTTAGCCAGAAAATATAACTCAAAACCACAGTTTACCTCTTATTGGCCACTGATGTACCAATTTCCACCTCATTCCTTGTCCTGAGCACTATTGAAAGGAAGTGAGATTTGAACTGACCGTTACACTGCTCTATAATTTATGAAATCCTACCACCCTAGCCTTTCTGCTCTTTGCATATTAAAATTGTCAAACTAGTAGCAAAATGGACTATATTCATAGATGTCTAAGATGGGAGCTTTCTAAAATGACCAGATCTGCTAATGTATCCATCATCTAGTTTTGTTACTTAAAGGACCTATGTTTTCCACAATGGTCTTGTAACTATTTGCTGCCATAAATATTTTATTTCGAAATCATCCTAGACCAACCATTGAAAGAGTGGTATGGGGGGTGGGGGATGCAGATGCAAAAATAATGATTCTGGGAAAGAAAGAAAGAGGAATGTGGGAGATAAAAGTGGGAGAAAAAGGGGAAAATGGCTATAGATGGGGGAGGTAGCATAACATAGGGACATTTCACCAGTTAATGAATATGGACCTTTATTTTGAAGAAAACATGGAATTTGGTAAGAACAAAATGGAAGAGAGGACAAAGCTTAGCAAGAAAAATGAAAGGAAGACAAATGAAACAGAGGAAAGGGCATAAACAGAGGGGTCATTGTAACATTGAGGTTGGTCCTTGATCTTCAAGAGGAAAAAGATTCTTCCTGATCTAAAGAACTAGAATCGAAATATTGCCTAGATTATTATCCTTGGTATTCTAGACATACAACATCACCTTGCATGCTCTTTTTAACGTTATCTATTGAATATTCCCTCACAACCTTCTTCGGTAGTCAGTTCCACAATCTTACTGTCTTTATTCTAGAGAACCATTTTCTCTTTTATTTTTTCTCTTATATTTTGTTTTTTCTAACTTCAGTGGGTGTGATCTCATATCTTGAAAATCCCTTGGCAAAGTATTATACTGACCCTGGATGTATTTATAAGTTAGGCACCTTTTTAGATAAAATAAACCTAATTAGTTAGTCTCTCTTACACCAGTTTTGCTGTTTACTATGTAATTTTTTCAATAAAATAAATATTTCTGCAAAACTATATGTGCCATTATTTACACTGGGTATACAGTAGACTCTCAGTTAATCAGTACTCTCAAGTAACCAGAAAAAAACATTAAATACTGTACTTTAAATAAAAATGTAATTTGACAGGGCTCCACAAATGCAAGGAGCCAGGATGTCATGTCACAAAATGCTTACAGGCACCTACAGTGGATATAAAAAGTCTACACACCCCTGTTAAAATGTCAGGTTTCTGTGCAGTAAATAAATGAGACAAAGATAAATCATTTCAGAACTTTTCCACCTTTAATGAGATTTATAAACTGTACAACTCAATTGAAAAAACAAACTGAAATCTTTTAGGTAGAGGGAAGAAAAAATATAAAAATAAAATAATATGGTTGCATAAGTATGCACACCCTTAAACTAATACTTTGTTGAAGCACCTTTTGATTTTATTACAGCACTCAGTCTTTTTGGGTATGAGTCTATCAGCATGGCACATTTTAAATTGGCAAGATTTGCCCACTCTTCTTTGCAAAAACACTCCAAATCTGTCAGATTGCGAGGGCATCTCCTGTGCACAGCCCTCTTCAGATCACACCACAGATTTTCAATCAGATTCAGGTCTGGGCTCTGGCTCGGCCATTCCAAAACTTTAATCTTCGTCTGGTGAAGCCATTCCTTTGTTGATTTGGATGTATGCTTTGGGTCGTTGTCATGCTGGAAGATGAAGTTCCTCTTCATGTTCAGCTTTCTAGCAGAAGCCTGAAGGTTTTGTGCCAATATTGACTGGTATTTGGAACTGTTCATAATTCCCTCTATCTTAACTAAGGCCCCAGTTCCAGCTGAACAAAAATAGCCCCAAAGCATGATGCTGCCACCACCATGCTTCACTGTGGGTATGGTGTTCTTTTGGTGATGTGCAGTGTTGTTTTTGCGCCAAAGATATCTTTTGGAATTATGGCCAAAAAGTT